>CBVK0101560124.1:0-14504 GCA_900067695.1 Picea abies | reverse complement strand
GTCTACACCCAATAGGCCCCCAAAACTGACATATGGCTCGTCCCGAGCCACCTAGGTAGTGTGTGCTCCCTGAACAACCTATTCTAGGTTGTGGAACTTGTCTGTGAGTTCCCTTCCTCTTGCCTGGACCTGCGCGGATTTTCCTATGATTTCCTCCACTGATTGCATTGTGATATCCTCCTAGATCAATGTTTCACCCTTTGTTTGTGCTTGTGCCATGTTTTTCTTTTCCTCCTCCAACACTGCGATCATCTGCGCTGCTTGCTCTTGGAGGGGTTCCAATTCTGCTTGTCTTTCTTACTTCTTTGTTTGGGCATTCTTTAATTCTAATTACAACTTCTTCATATCCTTGGTGCCCTCCATGCGCTCTGTGATGCTCATTGATTTCTGTCTTTTCTTGAGATATTGTATGTCTGCGCTGACCCTTTCTTCTTCTTGGTCCAATTGTTGGATCTACTCGTCTTCTTCTAATGCTGTCCAGAGTTGTACGATTTTGTCGAACAATTTTTCTACTGCACTTGCTTGATTTTCCATCTCTGCTATTTGGAGTGCAACTTCTTGTTTCCTCTGCTCTCGGACCTCGGGAGGATTCGTGGGATTAAGTCGTTCCCTTAGCTCCTCAATATCCTATCTGTACAGATCAATGGTTTGTGTAATGAGATTGATCTTCACCTCTGCACTTTTGTCTACTGCTTACGTGCTATATGGTATGCGATTATAAATTGTTGTCAGTCCCTGTTCCATTTTATCCATGTGTTCTTTCTCCTCCTTTGTTTTGAGCTTAACCTAATCGACTACTAGTTCCAAGGCATCCCTTCCATTCTTTGTTTGATGCAATTCCGTTGCATCTGTCCTTGCACGCAATTGCACTTCCTGCGCGACACTGACTTGAAGCTTTTACAGTGCCTTGGTTGGTATCCTTGCCAATACCAACTCTACCTGCGCCAGATTATTCAGTGGTGTTTGGGCTAGACCTTCATCCATTTGTAGCATGTTAGATGTGAATTGGAAGTTTGGACTTGTCTGCGCTATGGTTTGGATGGTGTCTTGTTCATTCAGTGTAGTCCTTGCCTCTACTTCTATTGCTACGAGGAAGGGATCTATTCCTCTTTCAGTTCTTTGCAGAACCATTTGTTGCTCGATATTTCTCTCTCTACTTCAGTGTTGAATCCATGTTGGGGTTCTCATGTTCAAATGAGAAGGTTAATACAAAGTTCTGCTATAATGTTTTCCATTCTATAGTACCTCTGCACATATCTTGGTCTATATACCAGTTCCCTGGAATTCGTTCCAATGTATTGATAAAGTGATGAGTCCATTCCTCTGGTGGTGTCATCCTCCATTGTGCCCTTCACTTTTCCAAGTGTTCCACTATTTTTCCTTGTCCATCATACCTTTGCATTTTATTTCTCCCCTGCTCTGCATCGAATCTAATGCACAGTAGTCGTTTACACTGATACCAATCCTGAATGGTTTCTTTGTGCGCATCCCACCATCTTGCAGGTGTAGCCTTGAGTGAAATATATAGGGCTAAGAGCCTCTAATTTTCAAATACTTCCTCTTCATATTTTTTTAGAAATTCCTCTAGGTCATTTACCCCATGAAAATTGAGAGGTTCTCTTATCTTTTCTACCAACCCATCTTATTGTGCAGTCTATTCTTGCACACCTTTTTGTGGAAAATTCATGTAACCTCTGTTTCCAATTCTCCAAACTTGTATCTGAATCGAAAGCACATGATGTAATGCTTCTCCAGTTGAGTACCCCATCTGCAGTTGGGTTAACATAATCTTCTTCTCACGCGGTGGTTTTGTACAATTGGTTTATTTCTTCCAGACCCAAACAAGTGGGTTCTACAAACATTTCTCCTTCTTAAGGATCTAATGGTGCAATGACTCTATATTCACTTAATTAAAACACCGTTTTCCTTAAATTTAGGTTGATTATGGCTTGGTTATCAAATTCCTAATACAGTCCAAGCAATGCTGGGTAAGGTGTTGTTCCATCTACTATCTCTATTACTTCAAAGTCTGCCATAGTGCGCACTCCATCTAAATCTACTATCACACCTTTAAGCCTTCCAATTAGTAACACTATGTGTTGATTTGCTAATTTCAACTAGATAGGTGAATATTCTAGTGTGGGTTCTCCCATACACTGCCATGTCTTCTTAGGTAAAAAATTTACTTAAGAGCCTATATCCCATATGATATAACCCATATTGAAATATTCAATGTTGGCATTCAGTCAGAATTCTCTGCTTGTCCTTCTTTTTGTGTGGAGATGATTGACTTTTTTTTGTTCTAACTTTCATTTTGCCTCTATGTTACATCTTTCTAGTAGATTTTATAAGATCTTAACAGATGACAGGTCATTTAATAGCTTAACACAGGACTGCATAATTTTCTTTATGATACTTACATGCTTTAAAGGTTGTCCTTTACTGGTATGGTCCATTGAGGAGGGAATTTCATACATTGGTGAGTTCTGAGTTTGCTGCGGGGCTGATGTAGATGCAACATTTTGCTTGAGAAACTCCTATCTATCCTCCTTGAATGTTTCCTTTTCTTTTCATGCATCAACTTCTTTTGTGGCTCAATATTTTTCTTAACCCATTGGTGTTGCAATGTATCTTGTTTTACTGCGTCAGTTCCTATCTTGGCTCCTCCTTGAGTGACTATATTGATGTTTCTCCCATCCTCCCTAGATTCTATAGAGATACACTGGACATTCTTTTTGCTCTGGTTCCTTTTTTCTTTGATCTTCCCCAATAGTGTCAGATAGTCTTCTGTATCATGGTCTGCTGCGCGACAATACATACATGTTGCTGGTGGAAGTGGAAATTCCATTGGATAATGTCCTGGTTGTTGGCAGTTGTGGCACACTACTCGTCCTTTTCCTTGTCCAAATCCTCATGTTCCTCGTCCTCCATCTCTATATCCACCTCGATCTCCTCGCAGTGCATTGTACTGAGGTACTTGATTATACTGTGGCTACGCATTGTTGTTTTATGGATGCACATTATTATATTGCTGCTGCACATTGTTATATGATGGTAACTGAGGTGAAACTTGTCCTGTCATAATTTCTACTTGCACCCTATAAGTATCTGAAGTTATTTGTCTCATTAGTTCCATTTTCCTACAATCTTTATCATCATGACTCACTGACTTGCAGAAATTGCAATATGAAAATTTGGGTACTGTCTTATACTTCGACATCATTGAGAAATGATATGGATCATGCCCATGTGTTTTATGAATTTCTCACCATGTTCCTCCCGTTGGAAAAGTATTTGGTACTCCTATTTCCATGTATTGTGCGAAAGTTGGACATTTGTTTTTGTGGTGTCCTTCTTTCCTGCATGTGGTACACCAAACAACTTGTCTTTTCTATTTTCCCTTATTGTTGTTAAGATGAAATGTTAGGTTCTTCAAATCCTCCTTCAATTCTTCTATTGTTAGATCTGTCTTCTAATACTGGTTCTCTTCCAGTTGTAAGTCTTCCTGTAGAGCCTCTGCCTGAGTTTGGAACTTCTTTTTTTATAATTGGTATTTCAAATGTGGCAACAATGAGTTCAAAAATATATGTCTATGTTGCATGTCAGCCATGACATATTTCAACTTACCTTTGAGACACTTAAACCTATGATCAATATCCCAAAAAGACTCACCTAGTTTTTGCCTGATTTCAATCATTTCATTTATGTACTGATCTTCTGAGCTGGGCTTCTGAAATTCGTTTATCAATAGTTTTTTCACATATGTAATAGTCCTTGTTACTCCTAGTGGACTATTCACATCTAGGCTCATGTAACAATCCAATGCATAGTCTCTTAGCATGATAATTAATTGCGCGAGTTTTGTATCTTCATCTATGATATTCTTTGCTTCTCAGATCTTCTCACAAATGAATAAGTGTTTTTCAAGGTCCTCTGATGCCTCTCCTTAAAATTATGGTAACCTGATCATGGGATCATGTCCTACTATTTTAAACCATGTTGAACTACTACCTCCACGCGGTGTATATATTTGACTGTTACTTCCTGATCTGACTCCTCTAATTTTTGTTCCTTGTTTGGATGTGTTTCCTGTTGTCTTTCTTCCACTAAAATTTGGTTGTATAAAGGATGGTGTTCTTTATGGTGTGTTAGTTGCACATGGGGTTGTAGGTTCCACACTGATGGTGACCTGGATTGGAGTTCTGCCTTCTGCTCCTGCCCTTGGACCTCCTGTTTTCCTTTCATACGTTGTGCGCATGATTTCCTCAATCTTCTCCACAACTTGAATATTCTCTACCTCTTCCTCATCGCTTGCTAAGACCTCTCTATCAACTATGGATCTCTTCTTGTTATTCATCTTATATTGGTAGGGTACTCCACCGTGTGTCTTTCCAACTGTTGCAATTATCTATTTTATCTGGTCTTCTTCCATCATGATTGGGTCCATGGTCTCCTTCTTCTTTCCCTTATCCATTCCTTCCTCCATTTCTCATATTCCTGTCAGTGCTTCCCCCCTTCCCCCATGCACGGAGGGTAGTTTAGTTGTCTGATTCCATGGTCATCACATCGTTGTTATACAATAAAATATTGGTTGAAGTATACAACGATCTGATATACCTACCTCTGGGTACTTTTAGAAAATCCTTCTCTTTTGCATTGTAAGACTTCATGGTATCTACTGCAAATTTGGTGATAAACCCTGCAACAATACTGTCTAACCAAAAATCTACTATGTGCGCAAATTTGTTATTAACTTGCTATAACTACTCGATATCCACAAGATTCCATTCCAGTTGTCTGATTTGATTTGTTCGGTGGTTGTATTTTAACCTCAATATCCACTTCTGCAACAAATGTGAGAAATCACAGAAAAATACCTAATGCAAGTCGCTAAAGACATATTTGTCCATATATTTGCATGATGTTAACTTAAGGTTTCTGTTATCCTTCTGTGCGAACTCAAATTACTTTGTTTTCAACCATCTTTCGATGTCTACCTTTGTTGGATTCCATGGCCTAAACATTCCTTTTTATACCTTCATTCTCCAGATGTTTCTCCCACAGATCCCGTCCACTCAATCCTATGTAGTTCCAGCCGGAAAAAAAACCATTTGTTGGGTTAAATATCCCTTTTACTTCTTCTTAGGTTGACCCAGGTTCAGATATGAATAGGTTTCCAACAAAACCCTCTAAAACTATCGTTCCCCTGGTAAACGAGAAGGAAACATAGTCTACGGAGTGCACTGCACAGTCTCACCTGAGATAGCTCTATAGGTGAATACAATGCTTAGGTGCTTGCATTCTAGGAATGAGTGGGGATATTGGATTATGATTAATCTTCTTCGGGACTTGATCAAATTATTCTCTATAGTATCCCTAAGATTCATTCATATGTTAAGCCTATGCATGCATTCTAATAGAGCTAGCTGAACCATTCATTCATCCATTCATAACATAACTACTGACATAAGGTAAATATGAAATAAACAACACACATAACACAGGTTTTACCATGTTTCACCCCCTCCTGTGCTACATCCACAAATATATGGCTTCTTAGGCTCTTTTATTTAGATTTCTGCAATATATGGCGTTGCGGCCACTACATCTTTGACCATACAATCATGGAAAAGGTTCAACAACCTCTATGATACGGACTAGATCCCACCAGGCTCCTCGGCATATGATTTAACCCTCAAAATATGGCCTACTTGGCTCTTCTACAACTCAACAACTTACAAAAATGTATCAAAACTAGTTTGGAATCTTTTCAACAGTCCCGAAAACATAACCTCGAATCACTTGGGACCAACAACCAACAACAACAACAACCCCAACCTAGACCTCCTAGGTTCTTATTTATACTAATTTACAATATTATTAGCCGTTACCATATCTTACCAAAACCCTAACCCTATCATGGTTAGGTTTTCCTACTTGCGTGCCTTGAATGCTTTTCTCCTTTGCATGCGGATTTCCCTCACACATGTTTCTTTTCCTGCCAATTGTTCTTCTCCAAAATTGGGTTTTACCTTCCAAAAATAGACCTTACCTCAAAATAGGCCTTTCCTCAAAATAGGCCTACACCCAATAGGCCCCCAACTCTGACATGTGGCTCGTCTCGAGCCACCTAGGCAGTGCGCGCTCCCTGAACAACCTCTCTCGGGCTGTGGAACTTGTCTGCGAGTTCCCTTCCTCTTGCTTGGACCTGTGCATATTTTCTTGTGATTGCCTCCACTAATTGCATTGTGATCTCCTCTTGGATCAGTGTTGCACCCTCTGTTTGTGCTTGTGCCATGTTTTTCTTTTCCTTCTCCAAAGGTGCGATCATCTCTGTTGCTTTCTCTTGGAGGGGTTCCAATTCTGCTTGTCTTTCTTGCTTCTTTGTTTGCACAGTCTTCAATTCTTATTGCAACTTCTTCATATCCTGGGTGCCCTTCATGCGCTCTATGATGCTCATCGCTTTATGTATTTGCTTGAGCTATTGTATGTCTGCACTGACCCTTTCTTCTTCTTGGTCCCATTGTTGGACCTTCTCATCTTCTTCCAATGTTTTCTAGAGCTGCACGACTCAGTTGAATAATTTTTGTACTACACTTGCTTGATTCTCCATCTCCGTTATTTGGAGTGAAATTTCTTGTTTCATATGCTCTCAGACCCCAAGAGGAGTCATGAGATTAATTCATTCCCTTATCTCCTTAATCTCTTGCCTGTACAAATCAATGGTTTGTGTAATGAGATTGATCTTCTCCTTTGTGCTTCTGTCTACTGCTTACGCGTTGTCTAGGATGCGATTATAAACTGTTGTCATTCTCTGTTCCATTTTATCCATGCGTTCTTTCTCCTCCTTTGTTTCGAGCTTAACCTGCTCGACTACCAGTAGCAAAGCATCTCTTCCATTCTTTATTTTTTGCAATTCTGATGCATATGTCCTTGCACACGATTTCACTTCTTGCGCGACACTGACTTGAAGTTTGTATAGTGCCTTGGTCAATATCCTTGCTAATACCAACTCTACATGTGCCAGATCCTTCAGTGGTGTTTTGGCTATGCCTTCATCCATTTGCAGCATGTTCGATGTGAATTGGAAGTTCGAACTTGCTTGCACTATGGTTTGGATGGTGTCTTGTTCGGTCGGTGCAGTCCTTGCCTCTACTTCTATTTCTGTGGGGAAGAGATCTATTCCTCTTTCAGGTCTTTGTGGAACCATTTGTTGCTCGATATTTCTCTCTCTATCTAATTAGGCTGACCTAGGTTCATATTTGAACAAGTTTGCAACAAAACCCTCTAAAACTATCGACCCCCTTGGTAAACGAGAAGGAAACACAATACACAGAGTGCACTGTGCAGTCTCACCCGAGATAGTTCTATGGGTGAATGAAATGATTAGGTTCTTGTGGTCTAGGAATGAGTGGGGATATGGGATTATAATTGATCTTCTTCAAGCCTTGATCAAATTATTCTCTTTAGTATCCCTAAGATTCATTCATTTGTTAAGCCTATGCATGCATTCTAATAGATCTAATTGAACCATTCATTCATCCATTCATAATATAACTACTGACAGAAGGTAAATATGCAATAAAAAACACACATAACACATGTTTTACCCTGGTTCACCCCCTCCTGGGCTATGTCCATAAAGATTTGGCTCCTTAGTCTCTTTCATTTAGATTTCTGCAATATATGGCGTTGCGCCCACTACATCTTTGACCATACAATCATGGAAAATGTTCAACAACCTCTATGATACAGACTAGATCCCACTAGGATCCTCAACCTATGATCTAACCCTCAAAATATGGCCTACTTGGCTCTTCTACAACTCAACAACTTACAAAAATGTATCAGAACTAGTTTGGAATCTTTTCAACAGTCCCAAAAACACAACCTCGAACCACTTGGGACCAACAACCAACAACAACAACAACCCAAACCTAGAACTCCTACCTAGATTCTTATTTATACTAATTTACAATCTTATTAGTTGTTACCATCTCTTACCAAAACCCTAACTCTATC
The DNA here is from genome assembly GCA_900067695.1 of Picea abies. NCBI lineage: Eukaryota > Viridiplantae > Streptophyta > Pinopsida > Pinales > Pinaceae > Picea > Picea abies. The sequence goes on along the minus strand of CBVK0101560124.1, from coordinate 6,482 downwards.
ATGGTTAGGTTTTCCTACTTGCGCGCATTGAATACTTTCCTCCTTTGCATGCGAATTTCCCTCGCACGTGTTTCTTTTCTTTCCAGTTGTTCTTCTCCAAAATTGGGTTTTACTATACAAAAATAGACCTTACCTCAAAATAGGCCTACGCCCAACAAGACCCAAACTATGGCATGTGGCTCTTCCTGAGCCACCTATGCAGTGCACGCTCCATGAATAGTCTCTCTCAGGTTGTGGAACTTGTCTGCGAGTTCCCTTCCTCTAACTTGGACTTGTGTGGCTTTTCCTGTGATTGCCTCCACTAATTGCATTGTGATCTCCTCCTCGATCAATGTTTCTCCCTCTATATGTGCTTATGTCATGTTTTTCTTTTCCTCCTCCAAAGGTGAGATCATCTGCATTGCTTTCTCTTGGAGGGGTTCTAATTCTTCTTGTCTTGCTTGCTTCTTTGTCTACACAGTATTCAATTCTGATTGCAGCTCATTCATATCCTAGGTGCCCTTCATGCACTCTTTGATGCTCATCTCGTTCTATCTTTGCTTGAGCTCTTGTATGGCTACGGTGACCCTTTCCTCTTCTTGGTCCCATTTTTGGACCTGCTCGTCTTCTTCCAATGTTGTCTAGATCTACGCGGAGCTGTCGAACAATTTTTCTACTGTTCTTGCTTGATTCTCCATCTCCGTTATTTGGAGTGAATATTCTTGTTTCCTCTGCTCTCGGAACTTAGGAGGAGTCATGGGATTAATTTGTTCCTTTATATCCTTAATCTCCTGCTTGTACTGATCAATTGTTTGTGCAATGATATTGATATTCTCCTCTGTGCTTCTGTCTACTGCTTTCACACTGTATGGGATGAGATTATAAATCGCCATTAGTCCTTGTTCTATTTTATCCACATGTTCTTTTTCCTCCTTTGTTTCTAGCTTAACATGTTGCTTTTCCTGCCAGTTGTTCTTCTCAAAAATTGGGTTTTACCTTCCAAAAATAGACCTTACCTCAAAATAGGCCTGCATCGAACAGGCCCACAACTCTAATATGTGGCTCGTCCCAAGCCACCTAAGTAGTGTGTGCTCCCTAAACGACCTCTTATAGGCTATGGAACTTGTCTGCGAGTTCCCTACCTCTTGCGTGGACCTATGCAGATTTTTCTGTGATTGTCTCCACTAATTGCATTGTGATCTCCTCCTAGATCAATGTTGCGCCCTTTGTATGTGCTTGTGCCATGTTTTTTTTTCCTCCTCCAAAGCTGTGATCATCTGTGTTGCTTTCTCTTGGAGGTGTTCTAGTAGATCTAACTGAACCATTCATTCATCATTCATAATCTAACCACTGACAGAAGGTAAATATGCAATAAAAAACACACATAAAATAGGTTTTATCGTGGTTCACCCCATCCTGGGCTACATCCACAAAGATCTGGCTTCTTAGGCTCTTTTATTTAGATTTCTGCAATATATGGTGTTGTATGAACTACATCTCTGACCATACAATAATGGAAAAGGTTCAACAACCTTTGCGAGGCAGACTAGATCCCACCAGGATCCTCAGCCTGTGATATAAACCTCAAAATATGGCCTACTTGGATCTTCTACAACTCAACAAATTACAAAAATGTATCAAAACTAGTTTGGAATCTTTTCAACAGTCCCAAAAACACAACCTCAAACCACTTGGGACCAACAACCAACAACAACAACAACCCCAAAATAGACCTCCTACATTCTTGTTTATACTAATTTACAAGATTATTAGTCATTACCATCTCTTACCAAATCCTAACCCTATCATGGTTAGGTTTTCCTCCTTTCACGACTTGCATGCTTTCCTCCTTTGCATGCGGCTTTCCCTCACATGTGTTGCTTTTCCTGCCAGTTGTTCTTCTCCAAAATTCTGTTTTACCTTCCAAAAATATACCTTACCAAAACCCTAACCCTATCATGGTTAGGTTTTTCTACTTGTGCGCATTTCATGCTTTCCTCTTTTGCATGCAGCTTTCCCTCACACGTGCTTCTTTTCCTACCAGTTGTTCTTCTCCAAAATTGGGTTTTACCTTCCAAAAGTAGACCTTACCTAAAAATAGGCCTTTCATCAAATTAGTCTTGCGCCCAATAGGCCCCCAACACTGACATGTGGCTCCTCCCGAGCCACCTAGGCAATGTGTGCTCCCTGATCAACCTCTGTCAGGTTGTGGAATTGTCTACAAGTTCCCTTCCTCTTACCTGGACCTGCGTAACTTTTCCTATGATTTCCTCCACTAATTTTGTTGTGATCTCCTCTTGGATCAGTGTTGTGATCTTTTTCTATTCTTGTGCCATGTTTTTATTTTCCTCTTCGAACTGTGTGATCATCTGCATTGCTTTCTCTTGGGGTTCCAGTTTTGCTTGTCTTGCTTGCTTCTTTGTCTGCGCAGTCTTCAATTCTAACTGCAGCTTCTTCATATCATGGGTGCCCTTCATACGCTCTGTGATTCTCATCGCTTTTTGTCTTTGCTTGAGCTCTTGTATGGATGCACTGACCCTTTCTTCTTATTGGTCCCATTGTTGGACCTACTCATCTTCTTCCAATGTTGTCAAGAGCTGCGCCTCTCTGTCAAAACATTTTTTCTACTGTGCTTGCTTGATTCTCCATCTCTGCTATTTGCAGTGCAGCTTCTTGTTTCATATCCTCTCGGACCTCAAGAGGAGTCATGGGATTAAGTTATACCCTTAGCTCCTCAATGTCCTATGTGTACTGATCAATTATTTGTGCAATGAGATTTATCTTCTCCTCTGCACTCATGTCTACTGCTTGCGCGTTGCCTAGGATGTGATTATAAACTATTGTCAATCCATGTTCCATTTATCTGTGCATTCATTTTCCTCCTTTGTTTCAAGATTAACCTGCTCGACTACCAGTTCCAAGGAATCCCTACCATTCTTTGTTTGCTACAATTCCACTGCATTTGTCCTTGCGCGCGATTGCACTTCTTGCACGGCATTGACTTGAATCTTGTACAGTGCCTTGGTTGGTATCCTTTCCAGTACCAACTCTACATGTGCTAGATCCTTTAGTGGTGTTTGGGTTACACCTTCATCCATTTGAAACATGTTCAATGTGATTTGGAAGTTTGGACTCGTCTGCGCTATGGTTTGGATGGTGTCTTGTTCGTTCAACATGGTCCTTGCCTCTACTTTTGTTGCTACGGGGAAGGGCTTTGTTCCTATTTTAGGTCTTTGCACTGCTTGTATTTGTTCCAAGACCTGTCTTATATCTGTGAGCTCATTCTAGATTCTTCATCGTTGGTTCTGAGCTTATTCAAAGTCCTTAGCTGCACAATCTTGTACTCATTTTGCGACGAGGTCAACATCATCCTCAATGATTGTATACTCCAACAATTACTTATGCGCCTTGGCCTTCTTGCACGACCCTCATGTGTTTATGATTGGTCGCTTTGGTGGCCTTGTTTCTTGTGGGGTGGTTTTCTAGGGGGTTTCTTCCGTCGCTATGTCCCCCACTCCTTTTTCTCCTTGTGTTGGGGCAATGTTTGTTTTCCCTACCTGCGCATCCTTCTTTGGCACACTCCCCTTCTTCTATTACACTGGCTTCTCACTGAGCTTTGGATTTTTAGGCATAGCACTGTCTCCTGCAAGTGTCTTAGATACCCTTGATTCTACCTCCTTACCTGTAGGTACTTCCCTAGTAATGACTGGGATATTCCATTCATCGTGCCAATCCCACATTTCCATTTGAACTTCTTTTGCCTTGATGTAGAACTGAAGTTGCAACCACTCCTTGGCTAGATCCCTACGTGCCTAGATCCACATATTATGGCACGTTGATTTGAAGATTTCTATGTCATGGTACTGTGTGATGACTTCTGGCGTGATCCTCCAGGTGTTAGCTATACTATCCTAGATGCCACTCAGGTACCACGCAAAGGTACTTGTGTTGCCACTTCTTCTCTTAGGGTCAGACGTGCTCCCCATTGATGTATACCACACTGTGCGACAATGACCTATTCTATCGCAAAATTATGAGTATGGAGGCTCCCTCCACCCGACTAATGCTATCAATATCAATAACCATGAATAGTGAAACTTTGTCCCCAAGTCCTGTGTGTCTTTGCAGTCGTCAAGGACTAGGTTCAATAGGTAGGGGGCCCAACTGAGCATGGTTCCATTGGTGCACCGGGCTGCAACTGTTTCAACCCCTATAGGGACTTACTCCTTGTGACACTTCCTCAACAACTTGTAGGCCATGAGTTTTGTGGCCATCCTAGTGGTTGCGTCGTTGATTTTTTTTTTATTATGATTATCTGCGAGCCCCTCTCTATTTTGTATGTTTTCTTAATTTCTACACAGGACTCTCGCCCATCCTTTATATTGTCATCTAGGTATTGTGTGGGATTCTCACCCATTGACAACAGACCTGTGATGAATGCTATCAACTCCACATCAATGGAGAAAGGTTCCTCCATCCATAGGAAGCCTTCATGGAGGAATGCCATCAAATAATTGATGCAATTATTTACCTCTTTCCCCTTGCTGAAGTGGGGAATCTCCACTAAGTTTAGGATCCATGTGTTCACCAGGCCTGCTTCCCATTGCTTAAGTTGCATCATGGGATATCCAAATGGACCTGTCCCTATGTTGTCCATTTAGACTTGATGTGCAAATTCAGGGAATTTTCTAGCATCGACCACGTCGTCGTACGAATACCTTATCCTTTCTACGCAACCCAAAACTGTTGGCATGGCCTACACCCCCTCTGTGATATGTGGTAGTACGATTTTTGCGTTGGTCTGGTTACACGGGGACCATTCCATGGGATGTTTTCCTTTCTTCTTACCGACGCGCTAGAGGTCCCGACCTCTGCTTGTCTATCCTCTGCAGCTGAATCTGGATGCATGGTTATGTCTTCTACTAGCCCTTACTGCTATTGCGTGGACCCTGTTTCAGGTTGTGGTCTCGGTGCCACAACCTCTATCTTCTCGCTAGCGACCCCATTTTTTCTTTGGGCTACTTCGACCCTCACAATTTGTTGTATGTTGCATGCATTGCTTGTTTGGAGGATCTGCGCACTATCGTGAGAATCAAATTCCATGTAGGCCATCATTGGGGCTTGTGCTTATTCCTCGACCACTGTGGTGCTCACTGACTCGACCTACATGGATGGAATTACGTCAACATTGACAACTCCCTCTCTTTGGGCCATTTCTTGCTCGGTCTCTGCAGTTTCGTGTGGTGCTCTAAGGTTTCTTCTGGTTTTCCTTGCAGTTTGGCTTGGTGCACCAATATTTGGTGGTGCCATAATGGGTACCAGTTTATTTTTTTGAATAGATTTCGACTGGTTCGCACTGTGCACTCACCTATTCGTCCGTGTTCTCTCTAACTCCATGAATTTTCAATTTCACAATAAGTGTTTTTTTTCCCGCGTCTCCCCTTTATATAGAGGGTGCCATGAATGCCATGAAACTTCTCAGGGAAGCTTATCTGGCTACGTTTAATGCATCGAAGCTTGTCAAGTACGCTTAATTCAATTCCATAAATGCCCCCAATTTGTGCCTTTTTCCCCTAACCATCTTTTTTCACTTTTTTGACCGTTGGTCCCTTTTCCGGTGCGCTGAACTTTTTAAGTGCACCGTGCATTTCTACTATGATTTTTCCTTAGTGCGTAGTGTTTTGATTTCTATCAACCATATGCTGCACACAGACATTTTTATTTTTGTCGCACTGATTCCACTCTCTCTGCACACCCTATTTCCGAGTATTTTTGTATTTTCTTCCTTTTCTATTTTGATATTTCTTTTTCTTTATTTTTCTACTTTTTCTTTATTTTTATCATTTTTCTATCCTAACTTCTACTATAGTGCACTATGTACATGGTTTCTTACTGCGCTGTAAATTTTAAGTGTTAGGAGGTCAATTGTCCCTGTATAGTTTTAGTCGACTCCCTTTGATCATTCCTTTCAGTTCTGTTCCTGCCAGATCCTTTAGCTATATAGATCCCCCGTCTGTGACAGTATTGACTTCATAGGACCCTAGCCAATGCCTTCTAAATTTTCCAGGATTTTGAAAAAATTAACTGTCATAGAGTAAGACTAGGTTTCCTTCCTTGAAACTCTTCCTCTTTATATGTTTGTCATGCCAGGCTTTGTCTCTTGCTTTATGTACTTCTTGATGAAATACTTCAAGTATCCTATCCTCTTCCATCTCCATTAGTTGATTCAACCTTTCCTTTATTGCACCTCTTTATGTCATGTTGCTAATTGTTGCTACGTGCAGACTAGGTATCAAAAATTCTAATGGTACCACTGCTTCCTTCCCATACACCAATATGAATGGTGTATGTCCTGACAACTTCTTAGATGTAGTCCTATATTCCCATAGTACTACTGGTATTTTCAAGTCCCATTCATCCATGTTGACATTGCATATCTTTGTCAAAGCATTCTCCAATATCTTATTGAAGGCTTCTACTATTCCATTTTCCTGAGGATGGTA
>CBVK0101560090.1:0-10866 GCA_900067695.1 Picea abies | reverse complement strand
TATGAGAAACATAGAGACAGATATTTCCTGAGGAAACCCATACAGGGTAAAAACCTCTTCTTCGTTATATGATAAGTATTATTTACATTCTTTAGATTATCATACATATGAGCACCAACTCATTGTGTGGCTACAATCTCTGTTTTTGCAAGCTGCAACTTGCTAAGAGCACCAACTCTTTGTTTTCTCTAGCACCCACTAGAAGGAAGCACCAACTCCCTGGTTTCTCTTCCCTGGTTTCTCTAGCACCAACTAGAAGGAAGCACCAACCAGAACGAAGCTACAAATCCCTATGTTCAAGAACCCACTTGAACCTCTGAGGACACCAGTCCTCCCTAGCACCTCCCTACCACCCTAGATCATCAATATGTGTTACTGAAACTTATTACAGCGATATAATGTTTAACAACAACTTACCAGTCTCATCATTGTTCTGCAAGATTTTCGCTGCTATGTCTACCTCACAGTCTTCCTGCACGCATCCCTTGCACTTTCTGTTCTTCTATATTTTGTACTCTATGTACCATTCCTCTTCAATGCACCATTTGTCTTCTATGCCTCCCAGCTGCTGCACTCTACCTTCTTCTTTGCACATGCATCACACAGAACAACAACAACTCAATCTCTTCTTTGTTCCATATTCTTATACTCACTATGCATCTTGTGCATGCTCTATGTCTCATGGTTCTGCATCCTCTGCATGTCGAGTGCTCTGCCTATTCATCATGGAAACTCTTCAGCTTCTCTGGCAGTTTGCCCATGTGTTCAGCATCATTGGATGTCATGCTAGGATTCCTCAGCCTCTTTGGCAGTCGAGACTCTTCATCTTCTCTGGCATAGTCGAGCTTATACTTTCTGCTTCAGTTACAGACTTCAATTCTCATCCACTTGTCAGTCCCTCTAAGAATCATCTTCATTCACTGGAAGAAGGAGACCCTTCATCTCCTCTGGCAATCACACAGAGGTTTCTTTGAATCCTATGGCAAAGACCATTAATGGTTTCTAGCAATTAGACTACAAGGAGCAACATTAGCCCTCCGATCATGCCCAAAATCACCTACACCATGGATTGACTTCATGTGATCTTGTGTTTATTTTGCCAATTCACATTTCAGTATTTTGGGATCCCCGGGGTAAAGATTTGTTACACTCCATGTCCTGGTCCCCAAAAATCCAAAAAAAAGGAGCTTGTCTATACTAGCTCCTTCCCCCACGGGACCACAGGCGGTGACCACCGGCTAGTTTGAAACTGTATATCGCAATTTTGCATTTCAGGATTTCAACGTTTCTGTGGTGAAGTGTTATTGACACCTCCAAGTTCCGGTATCCGAAACTTTGAAATGGAGTCGGATCAATGGTTCATACTCCTGAGTTTCTCTTTTCGGCGAATCAACATTTCGCGACTTCGAGTTTCACAATTTTAGGATTTTTCCCTTTCGAGTCATCGTGACTCCAGCATTATCAAATTCATGATCACAAAATCTCCGAAGTGATCGGACGGTTCACATAACCCACTGAGATGGACAGTTGACGGGATTTCAACATTTTTCCCTTCAAGTTTTTCGAGACACGCAATGGTCCCTTTCGTCATTTTGGAGTTCGGGACATCGTGATGGTGGAGTTTTTTCTTGCTGTGTAAAACTTTGAAACAGAAAGTTTCGATGTGAGGTAAACCTGCTGACGTCACACGTGGATTGACATGTGTCGAATAGCTGCCACGTGTCATTCTGATTTGTGACTTACATGTGCCCGAAATGTTGAATCATCTTGACACTTGTCATTGCCTAATTGTGCCATGTGTCCTTAGATGACGTGGTTTGTTGATGTGTCTGTTTCTGGGATTTCATATTTTGGCACTTCGGGACTCCTGATGTTGAGAGTCTCTGGCTTCTCCATCTCCTGGTATCCAAAATCCCGATATGATGTGCCTGCTTTTGGAATTTCGACGTTTCTCTTTTTGACACTTCGGGTCTCTTGATGAAGAAGGATCCTTGTCACTCCATCTCCTGGTAACTGAAATCCCGATATTCAACATTCCAAGTGATGTGCCTTTTCAGGTTTTTGCATTTTAGCTTTTCGGGACTCCTGATGTCAAAGGGTCCTTTTTGCTCCATCTCCCGGTAACCAAAATCCCGGTAGTCGAAAAACTCTGAAATGAAGTTTGACCAAAACTTTGATCTTGCTATTCGATCATCGTTGTGCTGTTGGTCTTCCTTGCCTGCTTGTTTTCCATCAAATGAACAAGCATACTTTCGCATACTTTCATCTTGTCAAGCTAGTTCTGCATCGTCTTACCAAAAGACTTTTGGTGCCCGCCCGGCACATCCTTCCTGTACCCAAGTCATTATTGTTGTTGTACTTGCCATCAATGACAAGCATACACTGCCTATAAAACATGCCAACAAAATGAAACTAGACATTGTGTAGCTTCTTATGGTGAGATAATAGTATTGATGAATTGTCGAATTTTTGTGCTAGTATAATGAAGTTCTTGAATGAAATATGATGAAGTTCTTTGATCGTGCATCTTACTGTTAATTTTAAGTCCTAACTCAAGTTAGAAGGGGGATATGGGAATAGATACCTCCATGTTCCTCAGAACAGTCGCCAATCCTGAGACATTTAATGGTCAAAATCAATCGGATGAATCCCAGAATTGAGCGTTGATTATGTGTCTTGGAAGTCCTAACCTTGGAGGTAGGTTGGGTAGGTAGACATCTTTGTTATGTTTATGCAATGAAATTAATCTATTAATTATAGTGATGACGACTTTTATTGTTGTTGTGTTGTGACGTAGATGAGAATATAATGTGTATTTTGAAGTATGTTAGTGTAGTGTAACATTGTTCTAAGGATGTTTAAAAAAAAAAATATCACCACTTTTGTACTCACTTACATTGATGTCGTAACGGAGGGGACGTTACATATGGTATCAGAGTGGGTTTAACCGTGCGACATTTGGACCATTATGCCTTCCATTGTGTTCACTAAATGATTAAGGATGTATCACTAATTAATTTTGAAATTGTCCATGAAGGTAATCATGGTTAGAGGATGCAGGGGAAGTAGATGATGTGGTGTTGAAGGAATAGGTGTGACACATCCGATAGTATCCATGCCAGAGGGGTCTAACCCCCAGGGAGATGAATAGACTATTGAGCAGGAGCAAGTTGCTACGGGATATGTGGTAGGTATGATGAGATCCTTCCAAAGGATGTCAGAGGTGTTGATCAACCGTCTATATCGAGACGAGGGTAGAGTGTTTGTGTCCAATGAGGGTTCACAGGCACTCCAACTGGTAGTAGTATTATACATAGAGAACTCGAGAAGGTGAAGTTTCCCGATTTCTGGGGTGCCACAGACAGCTTAGCTACTGAGGCATGATTGGAGAACATGGTGATGTGCTTTGCACTTTGTGATTACACCTCCAACATGAAGGTTTGCATGGAATTCTTCCAACTGAAAGGGAGTGCTCTACTTTCATGGAATACACTACTACCTCAACTAAACATGGTCGTCGAAGATGTGTCATGGGAGTTGTTTGAAGAACGATTCCGGGAGAGATATTTTCTGAGGAATTCATTGAGCACTAGCTTAATGAGTTCAACACCTTATGATAAGGTGGTATTACAGCGTTGAAGTATGAGACCAAGTTCATGGAGCTACTTAGATATGCTCCACATATGAACACACAGAAGTTAAAGGTCAAGAAGTTTGTGTTCGGCCTTAACTTCAACATTCGTGCAAAGGTGAGGATCCTAATGCCTCAAACGTTGCATGATGCAATGCATAAGGACCTTATTGCATAGGAATAATTTAATAGTGGGGGTCAGGGAAGGACTCCTTCTAGACTGACTGGACAGACGACATCAGGAGCGCAAAAGCATCACAAACTAGCCAGACAGACTCCTCGACATCGAGATACACCTAGAGGACCTATGTTCTCGACATTGCGACAGTAGAATCCTTAATAGAGGACTCCTTATAGAGGATGACAATAGCATCAACAGTTTCATCAACAGTTTCATCCACAGTAGCAGTATCATTTTAGGACTGTTCAACAGAATAGACTAGGATCACAGACTGCTAAGCGTGAGATCGGAAGAGCGTCATGATAATGAGTTGACCTCTGTGCTAAACCAGCGGTCAACAGGACTATCTGATCAACTTGGTTACTTCTTGCTTGGTGCATTAGCCTCTCTTAGCTATTGGATTGCTACCAGGATTCTCCTCTCTGTCAAGGTTAAGGTGCTCGGAGGGTGGCTTCGGCCTATGGTTGGGTGACAAGGGTATTGTCAATGGTAAAACACACAAAATCCTTCATATTCTAACACTCCACACCTTGTGGCAACACAAGTTATATGCCAACTTGGAAAAATGATCCTTCGGCATGGACAAGGTCCATTACCTGGGATATATCGTTGATAAACATGGTGTATATGTGGATCCATCCAATATCCAGATCATGTGTGACTGGCCATCCCCAACCACTCTCATTGAGCTTCAAAGCTTCTTGGGCCTTACCAATTTCTATTGCAGGTCCGTGTTGGGATTCTCCCATATTGCATGGGCCCTCAACCAAGTAACTAGGGGTGGTGGTAATGAAAAATTTGTCTCAGGTATGTCCCAACAACAAGTGTTTGATGATTTGAAGCAACACTTGTGCTCAACCTGAGTACTTTCATTACCGAACCTTCAATATCCCTTTGAGATTGAGACAAATGCTTCAAAATACATTGTGGGCACCATTCTCACTCAGCATGGCCACCCCGTGGCCTATCATAGTGAGACACTATCAGATGTTGTCTGTAATGGCCTATCATAGTGAGACACTATCAGATGTTGTCTGTAAGTACCCTAATTACAACAAATAAATGTACTCCATTGTGCAAGCCTACCACTAGTGGAGACATTACATTCTTGGGAAGGATATAGTCATCCACATTGATCATAAGCCACTGCAGATGAGGCTTGATCATTCATATTGATCAAATGAGGGAAGGACATCTCGACCCAATAAGGGTTCACAACACCCTCATGTAGTTAGCAGTATTGTACCCAGGGAACTCGAGAAAGCTAAGTTCCGAGAATAGGGAAATGTGCTTCGCACTTCATGATTATGCCTCCAACATGAAAGTATGCATGACGGTCCTTCAATTGAAAGGGAGTGCTCTTCAATGGTGGAAGACAGTCCTACCTCAACTAAACTTGGTTGTTGAAGACATGTCATGGGAGATGTTCGGGGAACATTTCTGGGAAGAGATACTTTTCCAAGGATTTCATTGAGCGTCAACTTAATGAATTCAATGCCTTACGACAAGGTGGTCATATAGTGCCAAAGTATGAAGATTCATGGAGCTACTTAGGTATGTTCCAAATCTGAACACAGAGAAGCTAAAGGTCAAAAAGTTTGTGTTCGGCCTTAACTTCAACATTCGTGCAAAGGTGAGGATCCTAATGCCTCAAACGTTGCATGATGCAATGCATAAGGACCTTATTGCATAGGAATAATTTAATAGTGGGGGTCAGGGAAGGACTCCTTCTAGACTGACTGGACAAACGACATCAGGAGCGCAAAAGCATCACAAACCAGCCAGACAGACTCCTCGACATCGAGATACACCTAGAGGACCTATGTTCTCGACATTGCGACAGTAGAATCCTTAATAGAGGACTCCTTATAGAGGATGACAATAGCATCAACAGTTTCATCCACAGTAGCAGTATCATTTTAGGACTGTTCAGCAGAATAGACTAGGATCACAGACTGCTAAGCCAACAACTTCTACTTCGAGGACTAGGAGCACTAGACCGAAGACTAGATGTTGGACATGTGGAGAGCCATATTACCAGCGATATTGTCCGATTGATAAGGCTAAGGCGGCCAGATCATCAAGACCCACTATTGTTGGAGATTTGGGCAAGGCCCACAGGATACATGCAGTGGTGAACAATCACTAGGCCGAGCACCAGTTCACTATGCTCAAGATGACATGTACGATTATTGATCAAACTTACAGTATCTTGATAGATCTAGGTGATACAGAGAGAATTATTTCTAGTGCAGTGCTAAAGAGAATTAAGGTAAAGGCAGTCGAGCAGGACGAATTTAGATACGTAGAAATGGCATCGAGTGCCAAACAGAACGTTGGAGGAAAGGCTACAGACTGTAGCATTAACTTGGGATATTTTGTAATGAAGGTTGATCTATATGTCACGATCTTAGGATCTTATGACATAGTAATTGGTATGGACTGGCTAGAATCGCATGATTCCATCCTTAATTGTAAGACGAAATAGTTAAGTTTGACAGATGATTTGGGGAAGAATAGAGTAATTGTAGGAAGAAACCAGGGAGTGTCCTTGAGGTTTATTTCTTCCCTACAACTACAAAAGAGTATGTGCAAGGGATGCAATCTATATGCAATCTTAGCGCTAAAATAAAAGGGCAAGGTGGAAAGATTATAAAACCTTCTTGTAGTGCAAGAGTTTGTAGACGTATTTCTAGAAGAGTTGTCAGGTTTATCACCTGAAAGAGAGTTGGAGTTTACAATCAACTTGAAACCTAGAACTGAACTGATAGCAAGAACGCCTTATCGGATGTCAACGCCTGAATTGAAGGAGTTGAAAATGAAATTGAAGGAGTTGTTGGAGTTGGGACTTATACATCCAAACGTATCACTGTGGGTTGCACCAGTTATTTTCGTGAGAAACAAGGATGGCTCGTGGAGAATTTGTATTGATTATCATCAATGGAACAAAGAAACAATTAAGAACCAGTATATGTTGCCAAGAATAGATGATTTGTTTGACCAGATGAAGGGAGCGATGGTGTTTTCGAAGATTGATTTGAGATCAGGATATCACCAATTATGGATTAAAGAAGAATATATCCCTAAGACCACATTTAAGATGAGATTTAGACACTACGAGTTTACAGTTTTACCATTTGGATTGACGAACGCCCTGGGGGTATTCATGAGTTTGATGAATGGGGTGTTTCACGAATACTTGGACATGTTTGTTCAAGTATTTATTGATTACATATTGATTTATTCTCGAACGAAAGAAGAGCATGAAGAACATTTAAGATTGGTCCTATAGTGTCTACGAGAAAACAAATTGTACGGGAAACTATCAAAATGTTATTTTTACCAATCAAAGATTCATTACTTGGGACATATTATATCTAGTGAAGGTATCGCTGTGGATCTAGCGAAAGTAGAGGCTATTATGGAATGGCCAACATGGACAAATGTATAAGAAATACGTAGCTTTATGGGTTTATCAGGATATTACCGATGATTCGTCGAAGGTTTTTCGAAGATATCAAATCCGATCAGGGAATTGTAGAAGAAGAACAAGAAGTTTGTATGGACTGAGAAATGCATAGAAGAATTTCAAAGGCTCAAGGAGTTGTTGAAGACAACACCGATACTAAAGGTCCTCGACATGGACAAAAAATTCTTGGTATGTACAGACGCATCCAAGGAAGGTTTAGGCAGTGTATTGATGCAATACAGTCAAGTGATCGCTTACATTTCAACGAAATTGAGAAGGCATGAGGAGAAATACACAACGCACGACTTGGAGTTATTGGCTATATGCCTTGAGAGTTTGGAGACATTATATAATTGGACATAAATTCTAATTAAAGACAGATCACTGTGGATTGCAACATATATTTACACAGAGTGACTTGAACGCGCAACAAAGGCGTTGGTCATAACTACTTAGCTAATACAACTTTGAGATTACTTACATTAAAGGAATGATGAACATAGTGGTAGATGCATTGAGTCAAAGACCACACATATTCTCGATAATACCACTTAAGAGGAATCTTCAAGAAAATACTCTAGCCTTATAGATTGACGATGATTGGTACAAGGATGTTAAGAATAACATTGGACAAGATACCATGATGGTACCGAAGTATGAAGGTTATTCATTAGAAAACAATGGATTGTTGAGATTTAACGGAAGAATTTATGTACCACATAACGATGAATTAAGAAGTTTGATCTTGAGTGAAGCACATCGAGCAATGTACATGGCTCATCCAGGAGTCACGAAGATGAAGGCGTACCTTAAGCCTTTATTCTTCTCAAAGGGAATGAAATCAAACATAATAAGTTACGTGGTGAGATGTCTAGAATGTCAGCAAGTGACAACTGAACATAGACATCCAACAGGATTGTTACAACCACACGATATTTCGAAATCGAAATGGGAGGTCATTTCGATGGAATTTATCGTTGGATTTCCATTGATGACAAGGAGGCATGATTTGATTTTCGTGATAGTGGACACTCTGACGAAGAGTGCACACTTTATCCCAGTACGTATGACGTATCAAGCATCAGATATAGCTAGAGTATTTGTTAGCGAGATTGTGAGGTTACACGGTGTACCAAGAAGGATCATATCTGATCGAGGACCGATGTTTACAAGACTATTTTGGACCAGTTTCCAAGAGGCTTTGGTAACGCAGTTAAATTTCAGTACAACGTATCACCTTGAGATAGACAGACAAACAAAGAGAACAAACTAGATTTTGGAGGTTTTGTTGCGTATGTATGTAATGGATCAACAAAAACGTTGGGAAGATTTCTTGCCACTAGTAGAGTTTGCATACAACAAAAACTATCAGAGTATGATTAAGATGGCCCCGTTTGAGTTTCTTTACAGATGACCGTGTCAGACGTTGTTGAGTTGGGATCGACTTGAGGGCAGGGTCCTGGTAGGACCAGAAGTGATTCAACAAATGGAAGAACAGATGCAATCGATAAGAACAAGAGTTCGATCAAGTTTGGAAAGGGTGATAAACTATCTCCTAGGTTTATGGGACCTTTCGAGGTTTTGGAAAATAAAAGACCCATGGCTTATCAACTAGCCTTGTTTGATTTTTTCAGGTGTATGCACGATCTATTTCATGTATTTGTTTTACGACATTATATTACTGATCTGTCACATGTTATTGACATGAGTTATTTGTAAGTGTCAAATGAGGGTGCTCTCATGTTGGAGCTAATCTGCATTATGGATTATCGCATTTGATATCTATGGCATCGAATAGTCAATCATATCAAGGTCAAGTGGGACAACTATAGTCGACACTCGACTACCTGGGAGGATGCATATGGGATGTGTCAACAATTTCCTTACTTGTTTGATAGATTGGACATTTAGATATATGTCATATACATTTAGTTACACACATTTATATACTGTACAAACTTCGGGACAAAGTTTAAAGTAAGAGGGGGTGTATGTAACATCCCACTCCACTAAGCACACTTTTATTGGCATATTCTTTGAGGACACTTGCGTGCAAGTGATCTGGTTATGGTATATTATGATTTCATTTCGATTATGGGTTATATATATGATGATGATGATGTGTTGTGAATTATTGTTATTTTGATGTATATGTATTGGTAGATGCTATTGATGAGTTTCTTGAGTGTGTAGGACACATGACAGGCTATGGATGTTGATGGCATCAATGGACTTATTTGGACTCTGGATTGAGTTAGGGAGTGGATTGTATTTGTTTGAGTATTTCATTTTACGCACATGTGAATTATGATTGATTACAATATGATTTATGTATATCAATTATTGACACTTTTTTTGTCAATGGATGTAGGGTTGACGATGCTTGCTAATCCGACTCACATAAGGAGTAAAGGGGCCATGCACAGAAACTAGACATATAGGGAGAGGTGTTGCAACATCCCTCTCATAGCCTACTAGCACTCGCATCGTGGCCTCAACAGTAGGTTAATGATTACCTAGTTTGATAGGCCCATGATGTCGTGAGGGTGGACTAAGACAGTCGCTCATGAATATTTATGTTATCGCTCTATAAATTCCTAGAGGTTGTTGAGAGGCAGAATAAATTTATCAGAAGTAATTTTATCCAACCACTTTGAAACTGGGTTCTACCCCTGCCAGTTTCAGAGAGGGATCTCTCTATAAGATTTAACTATGTTTCAGTTTTCAGATATTAGGCTAGTTAAATAAATAAGACCGTGTTGTTTGTTTATAAGAATGGCTGAAAATTGTTCACGCATCCATTGGGCTATGGGGTCTGTTTTATAAATTTTGAGATCAAAGAACAGGTTTTAAAAGGTATTTTCACAGGGCAGGATAATGCTACTGCTAGATTCTTTAGAAGCAGAATAATGGACAGTAGAAAAGATGAGATAATCAATTAATATAAAGAAGCAATTAAGAATTTCTTTATCATAACATCAGAAGATAAACATTAAGATCTTTTAAAAGTTATAAACAGAGTATACAAAGATAAATTCTGCAACTTTAACTCCTTTTAAATGATCATATATAGAAAACATAGATGATTACGAAGACAGAAAAAACATTTAACGAAGAGGAGTAAACATCACCAACAGTTGACTAGCAGAAATCCTATGAAATGTCCTTTTTATTATTGGTAGATCTCTGAGAAAAATTACAGTGCTTACAACTTGCTTGGGTGTAAAGATCAACCCTCAGTACTTCGAAGTTTGAAGTATATATAATAAAACTTACAAACGACCCTGTCATTAATGATCAAGACATGGTGGAATATAAATCTAACTAACTAGATAACAAGATACAAAAATAAAGGAACTGTTGATGATCTGTCGGATTTTCTATGTTTATTTTGGGGAAAGTTGTTGGTGAGTCATCAACTTGACTTTGAATGTTATGCATGCTGACTTGTACTTCCACCTCATTTTTTACTCGATCAATTCACACAACTCTTCCCATCTTTGTTGATTGGGAATGGTGACCTTTAGTATCTTTCGGTAGATTTCATCCATTTCTGTATATTTGGCAAAAGTCGGCTTGGTGATG
>CBVK0101560069.1:0-15554 GCA_900067695.1 Picea abies | reverse complement strand
CAATAAATTACATGTGCATTAAATAAGACATAAAAATATGCAGCTAGATTTATCAAAACATAACGATAATATTGTATCTCTCATCTCGTGGCTTGACTATTGTAAATAAGAGGTTTGGACATCCTCTCTATTCCATCCCCACGTATAAGTACAATACAATATCAAGGACAAGATTTTCCTCACTAAATACCTCCTGGCCAACTACAGAAATGGGAAACTCGAACTGGCCCTTCTTGAGAATCAACTTCCTCCACATGCACATATGCACATAAATCATAGGCCTAGCAGGAAATTGGGGTACTACTAGTCATTTGGCATGAAAACTCTCAAAACATGGTGTAAATAACTATGACACAAATGGGAAGAATCTCATCCCATATAAAAGGATACAATAATGATCTAATGCATGAAAAAATAATCTCAAAAAAATGTTTGACCACCTAATCAATCAAGGGCTGTGCAATAAAATGTATACATAATACAACATAGAACAACTAATTTGTTTCCGATCAGAGCTATACTATAACAGTGTCGAGAGAATAAGACAAAGGAACCTAATGTCCTCTCTACCAAAAGAACTAATTTGTATTTGACCACCACAAACCTAGAAATGCAAAGAGGAATGAACATATGGAATGACTGACATATCTCTGCACATATGCTAGTTGGGTCTCTCCTACAACACTTGGAGATAACACAATGAAATGGGGAAAAACCTCCCCCCTCCCAAACAACCCAATGATAAAATAAAAATCCTCCTCTATGGGATGAAACCATAGTTTGGGACCGACCCTGAACCCCTATCGTCGATGACCCCAATGATGGATCAATTGTTGTAACAATAAAGTGTCTCCCGTAAGGGATTTACCCTCTTGATAAATTTTTAGGAGCCCAACATCTATAAAACAATCATGTGACAGTTGTGAAATAGGCAGAGGAAACACCTCCATCTCCCTCTCCCTAGCTTATCTCTCATGCAAAAATATGTCCCTCTCGACCTACTGCTCCTACTACTATTGCTCATGCGTCCCTCTCGACCTACTGCTCCTACTAATATCGTTCCTCCTCTCGTTGTCATCATCTTTGATTCACATACAAATATAGTTAGGAACACACACACACATATATAAAATAAATTTAAATTATAAAACAAACACACATATAAATGACATATATTCAAAAAGAAGTCTAAAATTATTTTTTTTGGTCCAAAAATCTAAAAAAGTAACTAGTGCACCTCAAACAAAACATGCGACTCACCGTCTGTGCATAATAATATAAACAAAAAAAAACACATTCATGTGGTTTTGTTACTAATAAACACCAGTACTAGTGCACCTCAAACAAAACATGCGACTCACCGTCTGTGCATAATAATATAAACAAAAAAAAACACATTCATGTGGTTTTGTTACTAATAAACACCAGTTCCATGTTTCTTATTGAACCATTATGTATTGGTGCATCCCATAAGACACACCAAACTAGTAAATTGTGAAATAAGCATCCTGGTGTTGTACACTTTACAACATCAATGTGTTGCTTATACCTAAAGTCACGTTTAATTATTTCATGAAAAATTAAGTAGTGTGATGTGTTAATATGAACACACCAATGCAACCATGTTATTGTATCACTGGAATTATATTTTGTGGTACGTTGGCTTGTATAGAGCACTGATAGATGGATTTCGATGCATAAAAAGAAAACCATGGAAAAGGGGACTACTTATTTTTCCAACTCCATTTTTTTTTGGAGAAGGATATAAGATAATCATTTTCAATACAATAATGATCTATTATACATTGCATCTTTTGCGTACTTGTTAGATATTTTTCTCTCCATCTTAAACTCAAAGAAAAGTAATATTTGTCATTTTTTAGTTTAAATTTTTAATATGAAAGGTGGAATCTATTTTCTTTATGAAAACATATTGACTTGAATTTATTTTAACATAGACTTAAAATTAATCATAAAGTTTAAATGTAAATTCTTGTAGAAGCTTGAAATTGGGCCCTACACAAGACCAAGATCAAAATCAAAGACATTTTTTATTTTCTTTAGATCAGACAATTGCACATTAGACAAGTTGGAATATTTTTATTTTCTTTAGATCAGACAATTGCACATTAGACAAGTTGGAATATTTTCAACCACACGGATTCTAGGAAGAATTTTAAAACCGTGTAATGTTTTTAAAAAATTCTTTATGGAAACTTAGTCTTATAGTGTTGCATTTTTATCAAAGTTGATAATGCTCTTCAAAGAGTATGTAGTGGGTGATGGGAGAATCTATTAAGTAGGTGATGGTAGTGAGGGAAATAGATATGCTCTATTGTTTTATGTAGGGAAGATTATAATATCAAAATCAAAATGATTCTCAAATCAAAGTTTCCAATAACAATAGTAGGGGTGTAGTGTTCTAGGTGATTGCGATGGAACATAAATATTTTATTTATTATTATTTTATTTTTTTTATAATATTTAATATCATGTAATGTCTCACAACATTGAAGTGATATTTATTTAAATTTATAAATTTTTGTGGGTATGTTACAATAAATATGTTCGAAATATATATATATGATGAGTGGTAATAAGTTTTAATCATAGAGTGAGTTCTTAGCCAAACAATGTTAGAACTAAGATGGAAAAGTAACACACAAAAAAGAATACACATAAATGTACAAAAGAGATTTACCCTCAAAACCCTTCTGGGAAAACCAACACCTATAGATATCTATTAATATTGGCCAAACTGGCCAATCCATGCCAACATCGACCAATTGAGGAATCTTATAATGGAGTATTTCAAACCATTAAATAGGCTTCATCACATCAAATACCATGGAAAATACCTTGGTCGTGTAAACCACAAACAATAAACCCAGTAATGACCGAATCATGGTTATCTTAACTATTGTATAACCAAATATTAACCCAACATTCCCCCTTTTAAACTTGACTTGCGATAAACTTACCCCTCTAAAAGTTTATTAACTTTTTATCCATGAATACAACATGCCCCCACATCATCTAGGCCTACATCTAGACTTTATTCTCATGAACCATTAAAACAGGGGGTACACATACCTAAATAGGTCTTTCGAGCATATTCCCATTTACATGTGATAAAATCCAACTCCATAAACATGATTACAACTATATTCCTAAGAAAATGATACTTGAAGCATCTATCTACTTCTTTTCCTACATTTATCTCTACTCCAAATACAATGAATCAAATAAAACAATCTTTAACCCAATACTTCTTTAGATGTTATCCTCTATGTGCTTAAACCAATGCTCCATTTACCATGGTTCATAAACCCAAGAACTATCACTTTAATTTGTGTGAAATCCAATATATTATTCAACAATAGAAATCCAAAGACTTATGTATTTCCCCTACTCTATTCCACCACAATGTTGTCCTTCTTAACCTTGTCATAAGATGAGAAAATGGACTTTAGGTTTTCTATATTTGTATCCCACCCTATTACTTGAACACAAATTTTTCTCTTGGTTGATTTTTTGCACATAATTTCCACGTCTGGCTCGCTATATCTCCATGCTTTTAAAGCATCGATTTGAGAATATTGTGTCTTTGTTTAAACTTCCCACAAGTTTCTTAGCATCTTCTTTGGTGAAAACATAGTCATCAATGAGGCCATCGTTGGGGTCTATGGTTTCATTTTTATTTTTCTCAATCGACCCTTTTATTTTCATTCTTATTCTTCTTTTTATAGCTTGGCATCCTTATTTCTATTGGGTTTCTTTGCGTCTTTTTCTTTCTCTTCATATGCACCATCCTTTGCAGCACCTTCAAGCATCTCTTGTGAAAGATATTTATCACCAACCCTCATAATAGCACATATTCTCTCCCTTGATGGATCCCAGTACCACACCACTCTCCTAAGAGATCCCAAGCCTACCAAGTTCTAATCCACCATGCAACAAACATCCAAACCACTCTCGCTAGAGAGTCCAGACATACTAGGCTCTAATACCATATGTTAGAACTAAGAGAGAGAAACATGACAACAAGAGGCATGCACATAATTGGATACTAGAGATATACCCTAGAAACCCTTCCAATAAAACCAACACCTAATAGATGTATATTAAAGGTCAATAGTCACCAATTGAGGAATCTTACAATGGAGTATACCAAGTCATTAAATATGCTTCATCCCATTAAATACCATGGGAAAATGGACACTAGAGATTTATTATAGAAACCCTTCACACTTAATAGATATCTATTAAAGACCAAAATCAAGATTATCTCAACTACTATATAATCAAGTCAAAATGAACCCAAGAAACAAAACTAGAAATAGTAAAAAAAACATGTACAAATTAAAATGAATATCTAATTATGATTACTCAAATAATTTTTTTTAGAAATTCTTATGCATTCTCCTATGAAAATGAGAAAGAGGGAAAAACCATTTGTATTAATAAATCAATAAATGATAAAAGATGAGAATAAAGAAAAAAACATTTTTATTAACAAATCAATAAATGATGAAAGTCTACATAAGAAGTTCATCATATAAATGAATATAAGAATAATTGAGAAGGTTGAAGCCTTATCCTAATATGCTCTCTATTATCTCTATGGATTAAGGTTCATATCTAATTGAAACATCAAAGAAAATTGAAACTCCAATTGCCCTACCTTCAAACTTTCAATTATGAATGATGGACTAAATAGAATAAAATAATTTAATTTTTAATAAAACATTATTTCAATATACATAATGGTGTTTAACAAAACGATTTATTCTTTAATAAATATTCCATAATATAAACCACAATCATCATAACTTTTTATTTCTCAAAGCAATAAATGATATAAACCACAATCATGATAATTTATTCCAGCAATAGATCGTATAAACCACTATCATGATAACTTTTTATTTTCATAGCAATAAATAGATGGTATAAACCACAATCATGATCATTTGGCATGTAAAATCGCTTTCAAATGATTGCGTCCACTCCACATTTTCACATAAATATATTATCTTTATTGTAATCGTATCTTTTCTTAATTTTCAACAATTAAAATATAAAGTAAATAGTTAACAAATGTTAATTTAATTTATTTTTTATTAATCAGTATAAATTTATCTTTATTTTGGTTTTATTAGGGGTTTAGAAATTCAATCTTTCTGGGTATAAATTCTTCTTTTTAAAAAATTTTAGAATGCAATTCATTTACTTAATTTTCTTATTATTATTTAAGAGTAACACATGTCAACTCCACGTTAAATTTAGACATAAAACCATACATCAGCTTAAGACTAGACTCTAAAATGCACCTCTCCACCTAATAATAAAACTAATTTTATTAAAAAATATTTAATTAAAGTTCTCATTATTACCATATAATCATTGTAATGTGTTATATTATAATACATTAAGTAGAAAGATGCAATTTTATCGAATATCTGTATTGGAACTCCAGCAGTTCCAACATATCTTCCCTCTCATTGCTTCACAACACAAGATTCCCAATATCTTATAAATGACAGAGTTGCAGCTAACAATCCAGTAAATCGTGCTTAAATATTTTACAATCATAATTTCTTAATTGGTATCTATAATTGGCATTCAAATTTTAAATGCTGTTGGAAGAATTAATTTCTACCTACTTCATCAACCACCAAACTTTTAGACTCTTACTTCCCAGCCATACCCACCTATTTAGCCACCGACATATCTCCAGCTCCGACATATCTCCCCACCAGACTTCTAGACTCTTCCTCTACCGCCATACCCACCTACTTACCCACAGACTTTTTCTATACATATCTCCCGCTCCGAGAACCATCTGAACGCTCGAGAATGACATATTGAAGATTAAGGTTGAACTAGAAAGTCGTTCTGTAAGCTCAACTTAGGCTTAGACCCGTGGGTGTCTTTTGAGATAGAGATTTTAGTCTGTTTTGTTTTGTTGCAATCAGCGTAGCTATAACAGATCTTAAAGACAACATGCAATGACGAATGTGATTTTCAGGTTAATAAATAAAACAAATTTTTGGGCGTTAATTTAATTACCCTCTTGCTATGTGTGCTCATTTTTGTTGGCCAGCTTTTGGAAAGATCCCGGGAATTAAACAGTGTCAAATTATTATATGGAAGTGTTAATTGGTTGTCAATCTGTGATATTGGTCGTCCGTTGTAAATGCATGTAAGCCATTTTATTTGACAAGCGTTTGTGCGACTGTGTACACAAAGTGAGGGCCTCAGGGCTCGGAAGTTGTTTTCAATTTACTTCCAAGTGTCTGGATATCTATGAGAAAACCCTAAGTGTGAATGTGTTTATTAGCTCCTTGGGTGCATGTTTTAAGAGTGTTACTGAACTACTAATCTTTGCATTAATTGGTATTAAAGTAAGAATATTCTTATTATAAATAATAACTCCAACAAAGAGGAAAAAAACATTGGGTACATACTCTAAGAAGGTAAACAACTTCAATGTCTTATTTGGTAGAATTGCTGGGATAGAAAAATATTAAGCCTTACCAATGGTTGGGTAGATGTTATTGAGAAGTTGAAAGTACAAACAATTAAGGGGAAACTTACATCTTGAGGTGAAGAAGTGGTGGGTAGATCTACAATGTATGTATTGGTGGTTAAGGTAAAGGCCTTGGGAGTCATGATTTCTCTATGTAGAGAACAAGTTATTGGAATATTGAAAGCACATTTGAATATTGAAGGGAAGTTTTTAAATCTAAAAGTAGTGAAGGGATCTCCAAGAAATTATGTTTTTGGGTGGATTTTTCACCATGAAAAGACAACAATTTTAGGAAAGTTAATCATAGATGCGGAGAATTATTTTAAATGATTTCAATGAGAGGATCCAACAAAAAGGAAGGACAACTCCACCTACTGAGTTGGGTAGAATTGGAAATTCAGAAAGCAAATACTACACATTGTAACTGTAGAGATGGCATTCAAAGGAAGAGTAAAGTCTAGGAGCACCATCAAATAAGGCTTTGTATGGAGCAAACAATTGAGAACTTAAGGGTGTCAATAGATAGGTTAGAAACCATAGAGGTAGTGCAAGGAGGTAATGGAAAGAAAGAGGCAAAGATGTTGTCTAAGGAGACAACCTTTATAGCAAGGGCAAGACACAAAATAATTCCAAGGTAAGAAGGTGACCTCTTGAAGAAGAGGAAGTTATTGAAACATTGGAACCAGTGTTAATAAGAATTGATTCCTTGGGGTACGATGGAGAAACATTTTTTACAGATATTGTGAAAGAAGATCTCCAGGTAGTGGAGCTAATGGAAAATTAAAGGAAGTAGATCTTTTAATGTGTGCCATAGTTTATTTTAAATGAATTATTTTAAATGATTTCAATGAGAGGACCCAACAAAAAGGAAGGGCAACTCCACCTACTGAGTTGGGTAGAATTGGAAATTCATAGTGTGAAGACTACACATTGTAGCTGTAGAGATGTCATTCAAAGGAAGAGTAAAGTCTAGGAGCATCAAAATAAGGCTTTGTATGGAGCAAACAGTTGAGAACTTAAGGGTGTCAATAGCTAGGTTAAAAAGCATAGAGGTAGTGCAAGGAGGTAATGGAAAGAAAGAGGCAAAGATGTTGTCTAAGGAGAAAACCTTTATAGCAAGGGCAAGACACCGAATAATTCCAAGGGAAGAAGGTGACCTCTTGAAGAAGAGGAAGTTATTGAAACATTGGAACCAATGTTAATAAGAATTGATTCCTTGGGGTACTATGGAGAAACATTTTTTACAGATATTGTGAAAGAAGATCTCCAGGTAGTGGAGCTAATGGAAAATTAAGGGAAGTAGATCTTTGAATGTGTGCCATAGTTTAAAGAGGAACTGATGTTGAATTCATCATTTGTGCTAATGAGAATGGACATTCCCTATAAGACATGCCCACAAGTGTAGTGGAATTAATTAATTCATCTTAGATTTATCAAGTTATAGGTTCAAAGGAAGGAAAACAATCATATTTTTCACAAGTGAAGATGATGACAACAGTAAGGCAACTATACCAATTTATGAAATATTTGAAGGAGATGGGATCAATCAAAGAATTGTAAGAGAGAAAGAGATTATAGCCCCTCAGGAAGTTGTATAAGTTGAAATAGAGGTGATGGTAGCAACCATATCAAGGGATGAAAAAAAGTGCAACCATGAAGAATTTGAGAACTTAAAATGTAGATGTGAAGGAGTTACTACTAAAAAATACATAGCGATGATAGATGAAGAACCGTACAACAATGTAAAATGTTGTATTCACTAAGGATGAGAAGCCTATAGTGGGAGAGAAGGTAGTAAAGGAACATGACAGATTTGAAGAGGAACAAGACTTGGAGTCTATGGAAGAATGTTAGGTACCAGATCTATTATATTAAGTAGAAAGCATAAACATTGCAGACAATACCAGCGGAACAACAAAATTGTAGAGAACCAAAAGAAAAAATGATACCTTTATTGATAGAAAGAAATGTCCACTTGCCTCTTCGAGGGGGAAATATTTGACAAAGTAACTCTCTATTACAATAATTCTCAAGACAATGTTTCTCATGCCTACTACTCTTATTTCTAATAATTTTATATTCTAAATAAAATTCAAGAGGGAGGTCTTTCTAGAAGTGGAAGCTTCTATTAGGTCTTCTTAAATTGACTTGTTCACCTTTATTAAATAGGCCTTATCAAATCATTTCTCCCTTTAATACATGGAAAACATATTATTCTACCAATGTTATGGGTTAGGGGGGTTAGGTCCCTAACATGAACTCACCTTTAAAAAACAACCTTGTCCTCAAGGCTTGAGATGAGAAAATTGTTGCAGAATGGTGGTCGAATCCCAGGTGCCATCTTCTGTAGTTGTATATTTCCAATGAAGTAACACTTCCTTGATGGTGCGCTAGTGGAGATGAAGCTCTCGTTGGTCCAAGACTACCTGCGGCTACAACCAAATGGAACCCTATTCATCTAACTCAGGGAGATTGGTTTGAGTTTCACACTTACTTATGATCAATTTATTTAATCACGAGACATGAAAAATAGGATGGATATTAGAATGATTAGGAAGAGCTAACTTGTAGTGCATTGTCCCCACTTGCTTGAGAATTTTATAAGGACCATAAAATTTGGGAGCAAGTTTCTGATAATGTGATGTGGGAGCATCCTTGGGCTTGGGCAATCCGCATCACCCAAAAATATTTGTATTCTACAAATTAGATAATAATTCTAATGAGGACCGTGTTAGTGGTCCATTTTATTTAGTTAGTTTGTTATGAATTCCAACTATTGTTACTCATGCAACTACTCTTGTGTATGTTGAAACTCGTGTTGAAACTTGTGCTGAAAATGCCATGTATGGTGAAATTTTACAAGTGTCATGCTAAAACGTGTGCTAAAACTCGTGTTGAAACTGCCACGTATAGTGAAATTTTAAAAGTGTCATGTTGAAACTTGGGTTGAAACTCATGATGAAACCCATCCTGAAACTCCCCCGTATAGTGAAATTTTACAAGTGTCATAAGGTTTTTTCATTGTTTTCGCACACATTTGATTTTTCCACACCGGAATGCATTCATGATGAGTTGCAGCTACCGTTAGGTAAAATAACTCGCAGCTAAAGGAAAAAGGATGAACCAAGGCCAAAAGGAATTTGAAGAGGTTCGGAAGACAGAGGGACGATTTGGAAACCAGTCGGTTGAGGGAATAGAAGGAAAATTGATTCAAAGGTAAAAGGGAGAATTTAAAAGGATCCAAGGCCACAATAGGAAGGGGTTGGTAAACCAGGAAGTAAGGAAAACATAGAAAGTGGATCGGAGAGAAAGATTCCAGGTTGGTTGAGCACACAGGAAGGGAGAAACAAAATCTCAACCCATAAATACATACCATTACCCTTTGGACGATTTTGTAGTGGTTTTCAGCCATGCAAGGAACAATTCATGGATTTCTTTTAGCCCAGGCACAATATAATATAGAAAATATGTTTTCTTCATTGAATTAATAAGAGAATGGTATTGAAATTCATTGGTTTTCTGGTGTTTTAGTTTCTAGCGGATTTATTTATTATTTGGAAAAAGTATTATGTTTTACTTCTCTGCTGTGTATTCTGTAGTAAGGTGCATGTCGTAATTGTGTGTGTGTTGCATCCAGATCGCTTTGCATTATGTGGTATCAAATCTTAGTTCTTCTCTGGGATTGGCATATAATCTGCTTCTATGAGACAAGGTACGTAATACATGTTCGTGGTGGTTTCTTAGTAGGAGTGTTGAAAGTTAGGTTGGGTTAGAAAACCAAAGTGAGGTCTGTGGATGTTGGTGAGACACATACAACTTGGAGGAATGCCACCACAAATGAGAGGAGTAAGAAGGGGAGGTGCAGGAAATTGAGAACTGAAAAATTTGAGAAGAAGAATAGAGGAATTGGAAAATCGTAGGAATGGTGATGATGAAGTATACTTAGAGCCAAAAGAATAAATCTAAGACAAACTATATGGTGATGAAAGATACCCAACAACTAGGATGATTTCATATTTAAGTAACAGGGGTAGTGCAAAGGTTGAGGTTTCATGTTATGATGGTAGTCTAAGAGATTATGTTCTCATTGATTGGATCTGAGAACTCGAAATATACTTTGAGTATGAAAATGTTTAGGATCCAAATTAGATAGGATTTGTTGTTATGAAACTGAAAGGCAATGCAATACTATGGTGGGATATGTTCGAGAAGGATATAGTGAATAATCAGCTAAAGAAAATCAAAACTTTGAAGAAGATGGTTACCAAGATTAATGATAAATTTCTTCCTGTTGATTACCAACAGAATTTGTTCTGACAAGTCTAGAACCTTAGACAAAGGGAGACATTTGTTCTCGAATACATTGAAGAGTTGTTTAGGATGTCACTTAGAGAAGGCCTCAAAGAACCAAAATTGCAACGATTTGCAAGGAATGTAAATGGGTTGAAGTATTTGATTCAAGATGAAATGAGAACACACTATTTCCGCATTGTTGACGAAGCTTATCAAGTTGTTGTGAATGTAGAAGAAAATATTGAGAGGAAAACATAGCTTAGAATTAGATGAAGAGGTAAAGAAGTGACTGCTAAAGGAAGCGAAAAGGAAGAAGAATATGCCAGTGGCAAAGGTGGCAAAGGAGGAAATGGAGTTGGTAGAGGAAGAGGATTCATAAGAGGAAAGGGAAGGTATGTAATTACTTGTTATCACTGTGGTGTAGAGGGACACAAAAGGTATGAATTTCCAGAAAGAAAAACTTCAGGGAGAAGAGGTGAAGCACAAGCACAAGTCACACAAGCTGACGGAGCTTCAATAGTTGGAGAAAATGTGATTGTTCTTTAGAAAGAACAATGTGGGAATTTGTTGCTCCAAAGAGTGTTGCTTAAATCCGAACAAAAATATGCAAAGTAACCAAAACAATAAAATAAAGTTTTTAAAACAAAATGTAAGGTTCAAGGAAAATGTTGTAACCTTATTATAGATGGGGGATGTACAAAACATTTGGTAACCACTGAAGTAATGAACAAACTAGACTTGACAAGTTTGAACCATCTAAACCCTTATCATGTTTCTTGGTTGAACAAGGGACAACAGGTGACTATGACTGAGAAATGTATATTGAATTTTCAAATAGGGAGTTTTCATGAGTAGGTGTTATGTGACATGATTGAGATGGATGTGTGTCACATACTATTGGTAACACCATGGTTGTTTGATCGACAAGTTCACCATGATGGTAAGGAAAACACATGTGAGTTCAAGAAAGATGGAAATGAATATAAATTAACACCAATGTTGGAGGATATAGTAGAAACAACAATAAATTCTGCTGATACAAACATGAGTAACAACAAAATCATGCTATGTTCTGCTACATAATTTTTGTAGGAAGAAAGAAAATCAACGTTTTGTTTAGCAGTGATTCCAAAAGAAGTGAAAGGTGTAGAAAAGTAAAATGTTGTATATACATAGATAAAGTTGTTGTTGGATGCATTTAAGGATATTATTGCTAATGATCTTCCAAAAGGATTGCCTCCAGTGATAAGTATTTCTCATCAAATTGATTTAATGCCTGAATTGCATTTACCTATTAAAGAACCTTATAGGATGACTCCTGCAGAGAGTGAAGAAGTGAATAGACAAGTGTAGGAGCTGCTTGATAAAGGATTGATTAGAGAAATCCTAAGTCCTTTTGCAATAATAGCAGTGTTGACTCCAAAGAAAATAGAGGAATGGCAAATGTGTACTCATTCATGTGCTACAAACAAGATCACTATCAAGTATAGATTTCCACTGCCAAGAATGGATGATCTAATGGACTGTTTGAGTGGTGCAGTGTAATTTACAAAAATTGATTTGAAGAGTGGTTATCACTAGATTCAAATCAAAGAAGGTGACGAATGGAAGACTGCATTCAAAATGAAAGATGGAATGTTTGAATGGTTAGTGATTCCATTCATATTAACTACTGCGCCCAACATGTTCATGAGATTGATGAACGAAATATTGAAGCCATTTTTGGGTAAGTTCATGGTTTTATAATTGGATGATATACTAAATTTTAGAAGGAGTAGAACATAGAATGTTGAGCATGTGAGAGTAGTTTTACAACGCTTGAAAGAAGAGAAACTATTGATAAGCCTGAAGAAGTGTACATTCATGCAACGATATTTAGTGTACCCGGGTTTTGTTGTTTTAAAGGAAGGACTAAAAATGGATCTTGAGAAAGTGAAGGCTATCCTTGAATGGTCAACACCAAGATGCACATTTGATGTGATGAGTTTCCATGGATTGGCGGGATTTTACTGGAAATTAATTAGGAACTTTAGAAAAATATGTGGGCCTCTTACAGAATGTATGAAGAAGGGAGTGTTTCAATGGACTGCAGCAACAAAGAATTCATTGGAATAATTTAAGAATAGAGTAACAACACAACAAGTATTAGCATTACCAGATTTTAATCAAGTGTTTCAGGTTGATTGTGATGGTAGTGGAACAATAATTAGAGTAGTTCTATGTCAAGAAGGAAGACCCATTGCATTTTTTCAGCGAGAAGTTGAACGAGTCCAAAAAGAAGTATTATGTTTGTGATCAAGAATTTTATGCTAGTGTGCAAGCTTTGAAGAAATGGTGACATTATCTACTGCCAAAGGAGTTTGTCTTGTTCACATACCAAAAAATGTTGTAGTACATTAACAACCAAGGTAATTTGAATCAAAATAATACTAAATGGGTATAATTCTTGCAAAGTTATTATTTTGTGTTGAAACACAAGTCCAAAAATTCCAATAAGGTAGATTATGCATTAAGTCGGAGGATAGTGTTACTCAATACCATGTTAGTAGAAGTGGTAAGCCTAAACTGTCTAAAGACATTGTATGAAGAAGATGTGGATTTCTCAGAAGCTTGGAAGGCATGTAAGGAGCCTTGGAGTTTATACAAAACACCATATCTCGATTGCCATATCGAGGAGGGGTTTTTGTTTAAAAATCAACAGTTGTGTATTCCCAAAAGTTCCATATGGATAAATCTTATTAAATAGTTTCATAATGGTGGTTTAGGAGGACATTTTGGGATGGATAAGACCACAGCCTTAGTGAAAGAGAGATATTTTTGGCCTCGTATTAATAAGGATATCTGAAATTTTGTTGAAGGTTGTAGGATCTGTCAACTAGCCAACGGAAAATGTTAGAACATAGGATCCTATACTCCATTGCCAGTACCCAAAGGACTTTAGGAGGATATCAGTATGGATTTTGTCCTAGGATTTCCTATGACTCAAAGAAAGCATGATTCAAAAATGGTAGTTGTTGATAGGTTTTCGAAAATGGCAGACTTCATAGCATGCAAAAAGACTAGAGATGCTAGTGAGGTCGCTTCATTTTTTTTCCAAGAGGTTGTCAAATTGCATGGATTACCACAGAGTATTACATTATATCGGGATACCAGATTGCTTGGACATTTTTGAAGGACACTCTGGAAAAATTTTGGCTCGGATTTGTTATACAGTTTGACATACCATTCTAAAACAAATGGTCAGACAGAAGTAGTGAACAAGAGTCTAGGAAATTTGTTGAGAAGTTTAAGTGGAGAGAATACTAGTCAATGGGATTTGGAATTATCTGAACTTGAATTCAAATATAATGATTCAATGAATAGTTCTATGGGAAAGATTCCATTTCATATTGTTTATGGACGGTCACCAAAAGGTGTGGTATATTTTGTTGCATTGTGGGATTTGGAAGGAAAGAAGAGTGATGATGCGAATGATTTTGTGGAAATTTGTTAAGACCTAAATCGTGGCACATTACCAATTAATTGGGGAATATTAAATTATAATTTTTATTGTATTTATGTCGGCTTGGTTCCATTAGTTGTAATTGTACCTCCTAGTCTCCCGGCTTGGTTCCATTAGTTGTAATTGTACCTCCTAGTCTCCTATATATATGAAGGATACCTTTTCATTTGGAATCATCTTGTATTTGTGAATTCTTGTGATCTATAAGGAGGTTTCCCCCTTGAAGAGGCTTATTATATGAGTTTCCCTTGTTTTCAAGTCATTGAGTACTTATTCTTAGATTTTTATTCTATTTTGATATTTGGTTTTTAACATTTGGTATTAGAGCTACACTTAGTACTGGCTTCTTCAAGAAAAGTCTTCTTGGAATTTTCACTACAACTTTTTTTTTTGGAAGGTTTTAGAATCTGGAATTTATATGGTGTAGAGGAAAAATATAGACATAACTTGGGTCCAAATTTCATATATATTTTTAGCTACATTTTTTGAGATACATTCTATTCAAATTAGGGTTTTTCACTAATCCTGAAACTAGTCTGAAACAAGTCTTATTGGAATTTTTTCTCCGAATTTTTTTCGGCTTGGTTTCAAGTTCTAAAATTTTTAAAGTATGAAGGAGGAATAGTGAAATATATTTTGTAAAAAATTCATCCCTTTATCCGTTGTACTGTGAAATTTATGCTCTAAGGAAAGTAGGGTTTTTGGCTTGTCTAGATTTCAATCTAAAACAGGTGTGCTTGGGACAACTATTATATCTGAAGCTACAAAACGTAATATTGAGTGAGACATGTTCCACTAGTTAAGGTATGGAATGAATTTTTATTGGTACCAATTTCAAGTTCATAAGTGAATACAATGACATGTGTCAATCCGTAGAAGTTCTCTCTCCTGAAAGGGAAAAAATCAACACATCTTGGGAAGGTTATCATAAAATTATCTTGGAGAATCCAATCTTGGTATAACCTGTGGGGTTGAAAAAAGACACAACAGACTACCTCAGTCCAAAATTTTAGACTCAGATGGGCCGAAATTGCATAGCTACAATAAAATAAAGGTCGTCTATCAAAATAGTCTCCAAATCGGGGTTTTAAAAGGTGCGTTTTTGTTTTTTGGAAATTTGCATATCTTTTGACTATATGATCCAATTGGGGTGATTCAAAAAGTGGAATAAAGTTGGATAAAAGGAGTATCACATAAATTTGGGAGAATATTATGGATTTTTAGGTA
>CBVK0101560058.1:0-33686 GCA_900067695.1 Picea abies | reverse complement strand
TTCTCATGCAATAGCATCTTGAGTCTCAACTTCAGGAATTGTAAAAATTTTCCTCTAGGTCCCTTGAAGAAGTATCTCTCGGCTTGGCTGTATGATTCTATTCTGTCAGCAACAAACTCTGTGATGTACCCTCCAATGGTGCTATCGAACCAATGATCTATTGCTCATGATACAACGTTATCAACTCTTTTGACCTTCTTGATCAGTTTCGACGTCTAAACCACAAGAGTTCTAGATTGGTTCTCGAACTGGGTATCTACTAATCTAGCTAACCACTCATACATCTCCCGATGGATTCCCCCAAAGAAAATTTCGTGTATATATAGTTCTCCAACCAATCCTCTATACTAAGATTAGGGTTCTTGTTCTGGGCTTCAGCGAAGTCCTGGGCTTCAGCGAAGTCCTTTTCTTGATCCTCTATCCACTTTTGAGTCTATGTCTTCGATGGAAACCACCTTGACATTCCCTCAAGAAGATTCCTGTCCCGACAATAGAACCATTTTTTGTCACAGGGATAGACCCAGGGTTCAGCTCCAAGAGCGCACCCACAAGACCTAACTACTAGCCCTTTCGGCTACACCTATGAAGCCGATGCAGTCTCACCCAAGCAGCTATGGGGGGGTTGCAGGACAAAAGTGTCTACAACCAAGGGGAATGTTAAGTGGATCTAATACAAGAACAACACAACATTCATATATCACCTATCGGCTTAGGTCTATTCTGCACATCTACTTATCAGATCTAACATAGTATTGCAATCACAGTATATCAATAACAGAGATAAAATACCAATCACACACAACACAAAATATACGTGGTTCACCACCGAGATCTACACTCTTTCCCTACACGACGCTCTTCCGATCTCACATCTAACATAGTATTGCAATCACAGTATATCAATAACATAGATAAAATACCAATCACACACAACACAAAATATACGTGGTTCACCCTCTCTCTAGGGCCACGTCCACAGAACTGTGCTATAATATATTAAGGTAAAGCATACAATTCTTGTCTGCGCTCTTAGCTAGCAGATCCTCTTTCTTCTCCTCTCTTTCTCTCCCCTTCCTAAGCACCCAACTACAGGATCTATCTTCGCACCCAACTGAAGATCTTACAATACAAGAAGGATCTCGTACTCAACACTTCTTTCTCACACAATACTACTCGCTCGATCATACAATGACAAAGACAACAACAATAATCATAACACCAACCTATCCCAAGTACTTTAGACCTCTATTTATACATTACAATAGCTCACCGACATCCTTAGGCCGAAACCTAGGTGTCCAAAACCCTAGGTGTCTAAACCTTAGGTCAACTTGACCCGCGTTTTCAGGGCTCCGCTAGCCTGTCTTTCCTTCCTTCTCGCACATTGCTCCAAAGCATCTAACAGTGGATTTTTCCACTTGCTGAGTTGTCCACGATCCTTCTTTCTTGCTGATCTGTCATCCTCGTTCTCCTCGTCCAATGACTTGCTTCTCTCCATCTTTTCTGCTCTTTTGCTCACTTCGACCCAGTAATAGTCACTGTGTCTTCCGCGAAGTTCACATTTTCCTTTATCTTCCTTGATCTTTGCTTGCTTTCATAACCAAGGGCCAACATAGCTACACGGATGTCTTCTACGATCCATAATATTTCTATAGATTTCTCTTGTGCCCCAAATTGAGTTCTTATAAAGGAGTTATGCCCTCTGGAAGTAAATGAAAACAATATACCTTATACTATTTCAATTGTAACTTCCTCATACTAGCTCTAATTTGCACTCATAATAGTTTGTTGAAAAGATGTCGATGAGCTCTTTCACTTTAAGTAGAAAATATTATGTGTGCCAAAGGTACACATAATTATCTCGATTTTAACTACCTAAAATTATCATTTATCTAGGGCCTAAAAAATCCTCCGTAGGTTGATGACCTTCAAAAATATTAAAATTTCGTAGAAAATTGGCTGTTTTACTGTTATAATAACCTTTTAATCTAAGTCGTTGATCTGCTAAACCTTCCCTAGGCATTCATATGAATCTCCATTGTTTATCACCACTCGAAATAAATATGGATCATTGATTTCCCAACATTCAAAACCCCATCGATTATCGACGATTGGCGATTTCCCTTGGCGAACAAAAACACTTCACCGATTTTTCCAACCTGACCATCAACGATTGTTGATTTTCCTTGGTAAACCAAACTTCACCACAAATTTATATAAACCTCAATTTCTACATCGATAATCAAAGATCATAGATTTCCTTTGCTCTCTCAGCTGCAAAGGAGCCTGGAATTTGCACATCTTATTTTTCATTAGAAAATATTAATTGCAGGTTTGAAAAAAATTATAAAAGCATCATAAATTGAAGAGATTAAATACCTCTGAGATACCCTGCCACAAGTCTTTTAGCTATCCCTGGAAAATTTCTAAATGCGGTAAGGTTTTCACATGAATCCATGAAGGAATGATTTTGTGAGGGAAATTCCCCCACTTGAGCTAGAGAAAGTCTCTCGATGATTTCAAAACTTCAGGTTGAAGACAATCATTTCCTATGAAGAAATCGACTCTTAAGAATTCTACAGTGGGGCCTCTATGGTCCTTTGCAGGGGAATTCCTATTCTTGCTCAAGTCTCTCGAAATTTTGTGCAATATTTGTGGCTTTTCATGAGAACATCGCATGTGAAGAAAGCTCTGAAAACTGTGGCTGCTACTAAGAACATGTCAAAATCCTTTTTTATGCTGCATGCAAAAAACAAAGTCAAAATTGCATTGCAAGTAAGAAAATAGAATTTGAAATCGTAGCAACGTAATATCTCAGAACAATTTAAATAAATATCTACCTGGAAAATTTATAAGGGTGAGGTGTCGAGTCTTCCTTTTGCAAGAAACTTAGCTTTAGATGCAAGAATTGTATTGAAGGGTTTATATCCTGGAGCTTCCAAAGACGAAGGGGAACATTTTGATCAGTAGCTTCCATGTCCCTTCCTAAATCTCGTAGGATATCATGCATTATTAGGGTTCCTCCACTGTGTACTTCAATTAAGCTCTTGTATTTAAGGGTTTGAAGACCTTGCTCACCGCTCCATCCCGAAGCATTCCATATCTATATGGTCGTATTTTTTGGTAGCCGATAAAAAAGAAGGCAATTTCCAAGAACATCTTCTTCTCGTCCTGCTCAAGTGCATCATAACTGATTGCAATATATTATCAAGAGTTTTGAGTCCATGAAGAAGAGATTTCGGTGAAGTCGGAGTTTCGAGTTGGTGAAGAGAAGATAAGTGTAGAGAAGATTCATTGATTGCGATCAACAAATAGATGGCAAGTTTCGATAGGCTTCAGACAGACGATGAAAGCCTCAATAAAACCTCCCCTTAAAATAACACCTTTGGTGTAACTAGTTTTTTCCATCGGGCATCGTGTACACCATGGTATTTTGGGTATGGTTCCATATAAACATTGTCCTAGTTTTTTCCAAAGAGATTTAGCCAAAAAAATTTGTTGTTAACCTATGCTTAAAAACCAACCATATTGAAAACATTGTTGAGTTACTTCTTTGGATTTGGAGGTATGAGCGGAATGTCCTAGTTGGTCCCAGTATGGCCAGTGAAACTAAAAAAACAAATTGTCGATGAAGGTGAGAATTTATCATTTAATTTCAACGAGCATTTTGCTTCATTTTATTGTTTTCAAAAATAATTTATTGTTCAGGTGTAAATTTATTTTTTAAGCTGAAAATTGCAAATGAGAGAGAAAGGAGAAGTTCATTTTTCACCCAAAACCATGACAATCCCTTATCGTCTCCTATCCAAATCCAATATGCACCTATCCAAATCCAATATGCACGAACCGGACCCCAACCCTCCAATTCCTACCTCAAATCCTCTTCATATACTACAATCAATAAATAAACTAGAGCCATAACAGAGGGAGAAAAAACTCAACACGTATATTTTGGTATTGTTTTGTATTTTCTAAGTAAAAAGTGTAGCTTATACTTTGAAAGTTGAAACAAAAAGCTCAAGTAAAACGAGATCTTTAATTTGATTAACTCAACTTGACTTGGCCAAACTCCGTAGTTTCAACTTTCACAAACATGACCCCAAATCCAATGCATGAACAGAACCCCAGACCTCCAGCCTCAGATGGCAAAAAATAACCCCTGAATATTACAAATCTGGAGCTTATTTTGTAATGTCCAGGGGCTGAAATTTCAAGTAAGGTTGTCATCTTTTCATGTTATGTTTCTTCTTCAAATACTGGGCTGAATATTGTACTTTTCTAGCAGATCTGTTCTAGCTTTTTGGAGGGTTGAAAAGAGAAATGTGTTTACTGTCTTAAACTTGTTTATGATACGAGATTTGAAGTGTATGGACTACGTGACTGATCATTCAATGTAAAATTGTCCTCTTTTCTGCCAATGTCTTATTTGATGTCATAAGTTCACATAAAGAATTGATGGTTGTGTTGGTGTATCATTTTGAGCATTTATACTCAGTCATAACTGTTATTTCAGATCTGTCCTAATTAGTAAATAATGTTGTTTAGCATGTTTGTTGATTTATATGGAGCATTTTAATTAAATTCCAATCCTATGTTATTTTTCTTGACTCCATAAACCCTTGGATAAGGTACTGATCAGTTTGAAATCACCATGAACAATTGTTGAATAAGAAAAATTGCAAATTCATCAAATCTGAAAATTTCGATTTCATTTGGCTCCAAATTTGGATCTCCTCAAAATCGTTGCCTTCTCGATATATACCCTTTTTAGCCATCAACAATGCTATTTTTCACCAACTACAACACTTTTAATATTTTCCAACAAACGTTTTAGGTTTC
Organism: Picea abies; assembly: GCA_900067695.1. Classification (NCBI taxonomy): domain Eukaryota; kingdom Viridiplantae; phylum Streptophyta; class Pinopsida; order Pinales; family Pinaceae; genus Picea; species Picea abies. Next base: position 28,847 of record CBVK0101560058.1, on the reverse strand, counting down.
CAAAGCATTTCTGATTTACTTTAGTAATCTCTTATCAACATTTCCCTTATTTTTACAGCCAAACTCTTACCTCCAGGTCACTACTAATTTATTCTAGGCTTTCATTGACAGTTGTCAAATGGAAAGGACAATTAAACACAGTTTTCCTCTGAAGTAATTATATATATAGGAAAATCAATGTTTATTGTCTTTTGGGTTGTTGTAATATGATATTGGCATGCCAATAACCCAGGTTCAAATCATAGCAGACATAGATTACCTGAGCATAAGTTAGCTATAGTCAGTAAAACTTTAACACGCAAATGCCAAATACATGAAATGTCCTCAAGGTGTTTGAGGTTTCTGCCCCTAATGGGGACGTTCAAGTCATGAGTTTTGCAACTTGTAGCATTCTCCACAGGGTTCTACGAGTTCACCCATTCCAATTTAAGTTTTATAATTGTTGAAGTGGCTTGTTTCCACTCTACTTGTGTATGGCACCAAGTGTTTGTGAAAACGCCTAAACAAGTGGCAAGCATTGATAAGAGTTGAGGCCAATTCAAACCAATGAATCTTGAGATCTTCTCAGAGTTAAATGATTAAGGAACAAATCGATTTGATCAAGTAGAATAGAATCTTTGTTGGGCTTGTTCTTCAAGTAAAATTTAATATATGGCATTTTCCTTAAGTTAAATTTTCATCCGTGGAATATCGATTTGTTGTGAAGTTTAGTGAAGTTGAACTGTTATACATGGAAAATCAACGAGTCTAATGGCTAGAGTGTACCTTATGTCCTCAAATTGGTTAGGGAAAATAGTTGAAGCTGAAGGCCTCACACAAGGGCTATAGTTAAACTTTAAACCCTTTTATCAAATTTAGTGAAGTCGTTGTATCTTAAGAGAGCTTATTATGACGAGATTATGTTGTAAAATAATCTAATTATCTTTGTTAAGTGGTTGTAGTATGCCTAAAAAATATTCCAAGATGAAGAATTGCTCATTAGTGAGTACATGTTTATGTTCAGTTTTTATTGTTTTTGGATATTCGTCAAGTGCTTGACAGAATGCTTGAACCAATTGCTACTTAAATTGTGTATCGTCATTGTAGGGTATGTTTAGCTGGTTTGTAAACAGTTTGATTTTTAATATACCTCTTAGAACTAGTCCTACAGGAAAATTAAGTGTTTTCAATTTTTACTAATAAATCGAATAACATAGAAATTTGGTTGCTTGCTATAGATTTCAGTGTTAAATTGGTTACCTGCCAAGTGTTTTTCAAAATCTTTCCGAGAATGTACAGTTTGACAAGTGTTTGATATAAAAGATCTGTTTTTTTTTATTTTTTAATTTCACCTTGGTCTGATTGGTTTGACAGAAGGAATACCCATACCATTTGTAGCGACCAACACCACTTTCATCAAACATATCCATCTTGTATTACAAAGACTTCTTATGAGCTAACAATTGAGAAAAATGGAAGGCAGAGTACACAGCTGGGTACTCACGAGATGAGCTATAATTTCACAATGGCTTCCAATCTGAAACTTGTGAGAGTTGAGTTGTTCCCTCTGTTTCTCACGGTTATATATTTATCCGTTCACCTACAATGCCAAAACTTCAAGTGAATAATTGAGCAAACATTTGCAACTTGTGAATGAAACCAAATCGCATATTCAATATGTTAAGTAACTTAGCAGGACTCGGTGGACTCACACTAACAACTATTTGTATATCTTCATTGTACAAAGGTTGATCCTCAGAGATAAGATTATGATGGCCAACCTCTGATGGATAAGAAAGGAATGGCCCTTAAGGGGAGATCGAAATTTGGAGGCGGTGAAAAATACACGTGGCAGAGACAAGATTATTTGCTTGTCAGATGGTCAATTTTGATAGGCCTTCCACAGACGAAGGCCTCCATTCTGATAAACATTCGGTGTAAAAATGCCCTCGATTTTTCATTCTCTGGCCATCTTATTGAAGCTAAAGGACCACAGACCCTGAGATCGCTGAGAGCGAAATCCTAAAAGAAAGTTGGAGGTTGCCCATGCATCTCCGTGAGAAACGTTATGACGACCCATGTTGGCGGGAAGTGAGTCGGTGAAGAGAAGAAACGTGGAAAGCGAGGATTCGTGATTGCTGGTTGATGAACATGTGGCAATTTTTCATATGCTTTGGACAGACAACGGAATTCTCCAAGAGAAACTCCCTTTATATAACACCTTCGATGTAATTAAAAAACCTAAAATAAAATATTTAATATACAATTTAAAAAAGATAATTAAAAAAAAAACTTAAAATTACAACCAAAAAATTAAAAAATGATATTAAAAAATTAAAAAACAAAATTAAATATGTGCGGGGATGATGTCTTTAGGTAGAGTCACTTTTTATTTAGGTGTTGATTTTAATGTTTTTCTAAGCAACTAATTGATTTTTTAAGGCCATGCTTGAAAAATGTTGTAATTTTGATAATTTTGACCTGGTTAGAAAAATGGTGCTACTGGTAGCACCACTTTTTGATTTGGGGGTTATTTTTCATTATTTTTATGCAAAAATATGGGTTTTAAGGGCTAGAGTTCTCGTTAAGTCGATAATTATGTGTAGATCATCAATATGCATAATGGAGATAACATAAGTGAGTTTGCACTTGTGCTAGGAGGTTTGGTGATTTCAACAAAGGGAAATTCTGCTAGGGGAGAAAATCTAGCCTAAGGTTGAAGACTCTCTATTTTTTGTTCTTGGTAGGGAAATGAACACCTCACGTGTGAGAGAGAGAGAGAGAGAGAGAGAGAGAGAGAGAGAGAGAGAACCTCAAAATGAAGATATTGTACGAAGTGGAGTGAGTCATATGAAGTGTTCGTATAATTTTTCGCATGTACGCGGGTTGTAGCGGGAACAATTGCGTACATATGCAAGTTGTTGTAGGAACAATCACATACATTTGTACAAGCTCTTCTTGGAAGGGGCAGGTCTGTACAAGCTGACAACATGTGAACTCAGCAGGTTGTACAGGTGGTCTGCAATAGATTTGTGGGCATAGAATATTCTAGGAGATTTGTTGAGGTTTGGTTTTTTGATTTGTATGGTTATTGGAGAACAAGGTTGTTCTTAGTTTTGGTGACTTTGGAGGACAAGGTTGTCCTCATATTTTGGTGATATTGTATTGGCTGGGCGGGTTGGTTCTTCCCTCAAGGTTTCTAATTATAATAATATTACATAACTGAAATTGTGTTTCATATGTGTGATGATTCATCTTTGATCTTTTGTGTTTCCGCTGCATATTGTTTCAGTCAATAATATTCAATGTAGTATTGTTTAGTGATAACAGTTAGGGCGTTACGGTTGGTTCACTAGGAAGCAATTTCTCATAACTAGAAATTAGTCACATAGAGTTGCATGCGAAAATTGACATCACATTCATGTATGAGTAGCTATCATTCCATCAAAGCAAAAATGTGCTTCTTTTGTTGCAAATCAACATGTAAATTTTCTGTTGTAAGAAATTCCAAAACAAAATTTCAATTTGCAGTCCTTCCTCTCAAGGAGCTTGTGTAGATGATAAATAAACTTTTTTTTTTTAACGTAGATAAACTCTTTCTAACAGGATCATCTTGGCCTTGTTATACCAATCATGTTACTGATCTCTGTCCCATCTAGGTTGTTGGTTACTTGGGTTGGCCCAAGTTCTGATCTCAATTAGGTTTCCAACAAAACCCTCAAAACTATCGACCCTTCCGGTTAACTAGAAGGCAACGTTGCACATAGAGTGCACAACCCAGGCTCACCCGAGATAGCTTTATGAGGGACTGAAATACTCAAGTGTTTTCAGTCTAGGAAGGAGTGTGGACTGTGTTTTGATTCTTTCCCTTATGCATCAACATAATTAATCATTATTCTACTTCTAGATTCATTCATCACTAATTATGCATGTATGTTGTTATAATTATTTTTAGCCATCCATTATTTAACTGATGATTAACATAATAGTAAAATAAATCATTCATCACACATAGAACATAGTATTTTACCGTGGTTCACCCCCTCCTGGGGCTATGTCCACAAAGATATGGCGCTTTTTATCTTTTATTCATTCTGCTAAAAAATCTACGTTGCACACATTACATCTTCAGGATTACAATCAAAATGATGGTAAAAACCCTATGGGAGGATGACTAGATCACACCAGGCTCCATATCCCGTGACCTAACCCTCAAACACTAGCTTACTCCACTCAACAACAATGATAATAACCAAACTCACAATAATCAACCAAACTTGACCTAGACCTCCTAGGTCTTTATTTATAATACTCTACTCACTTATAGCCATTATAATACTATCAAAAACCCTATCCCTAACATGGTTAGGCCTATCTTCATGCGCGCCACATTGCTTTTCCTCCTACATGTTGTTTTTCCTTCTTTTTCTGCATGCTTCTTTCCTACCTCCTATGGCGTGTGCTCCAAAAATAGACATTCTCTTCCAAAAATAGGCCTACACCCAAAATATATCTTTCTCCCAAAATAGGCATGTGCCACATGCCCCCAAAATTGACATGTGGCTCATCTTGAGCCACTCAGGTGGTGCGCACTCCCTGTACAACCTTCTCCAAGTTGTGGAAATTTTCTGCTAGTTCCTTCCCTTTTTCTTTCACATGTCCAGCTTTATCTGCTAGCGCCTCGACCATTTGCATTGTTATATGTTCTTGCAAAAATGTTGCGCTCTCTATATGTGCATGTGCCATCCTTGTATTCTCTTCCTCCAACTTCACAATTATCTGCGTTGCTTTCTCCTCGAGGAGCTCTAGATGGGCTTGCCTTGCTTGCTTATTGATATGCGCAGTTTTTAAGTCTTCCTGCAAGGTCTTCATCTCATGCGTTCCCTTCAAGCGTTCGATGATGCTCATGGTTTTCTGTCACTTCTTCAACTTCTTCATTGTAGTGTTGATTTTCTCCTCTTGCTGGTCCAATAATTGGACCTTTTCGTCCTCCTCCAAAGTAGTCCAAATTTGCATAGTTATGTCAAACAGTTTTGTGACTTCCTTGGCTTCCCTTGCCATCTCATATGTCTGGAAGGTTTCTTGTTGTTCTCTTTTCTCTCGTACTTCAGGAGGAGTCATAGGATTAATTTTTTCTTTCAACTCCTCTATCTCCTGCCTATATCCCTCAAGTGTTCGCACAATGATATTTATCTTTTCGTTTGCGCTCCTATCTGGTGTTTGCACACTATCTGGAATGCAGTTATATACCTATGTTAGCCCCTGCTCTAGCTTTTTAGCATGTTCTTTTTCCTCCTCTTTCTCCGAAGTCAATTGGTTGCAGGTAATCTATAACATCTCTACGACCCGCCTACCAACTTCCAAGTTGGTATCATCTGTGTCGGCTTTGTTTTGTACCTCCCTACGTTACACTGGCTTGGAGTCTGTATAGTTCTTTCATGGGTATCTGTGCCATGAAAAACTCAAATTGGTCTATCTCCCCCATGAGTTGTTTTTTGGTCTCCTGATCTACTTTGACCATATGTTGTGTGACTGTGAATGTGTCACTTCGCTGCACCATTATCTAAACTGTATCATCTTTTTCTCTCTGCGTAGGTGGTTGGTTGTTGTGTCTTTTCAGGCTGTTACGTTGTAGCCTACTGTACTGTATGAATTTGCAGCCATTTTAGAGTATCATGGAATTCTATGAGTTTGGCCATGATCTCCTTTCTCTGTGCTTCTGTGGCATAGATCGCATCTTCCCCCCTATCCTAGAACTTGTCTGCCATGAACTTAACATCATCCTCTATCAAGGTGATGATTGGTGCCTTCTTGGTGTATTTCATCTTTTTGCGCATTTCCTCCACTTGCGCTGTAGTTATTTTTACCGATGAGGGATGTGCCCCATTGTTCATCGTCTGTGCCCCTTCTTCGCCTACCCAAGATGTTTCTCTAGTCTTGGCATACCCCTGAACATCTACCCTAGGCACCCTTGTTGTCCTCCTTTGACTCTTCGGTACTATGTTTCTTCCAGATGTCTGAGTGCATGCCACAACCTTCCTAGTGTTAGAATCTAGGCTATTTGTATTTGTTGATGGGCCTACCTCGACTTTCCCTTTAGGTTTGGTTGATGTCATTGTTGTTGGATTTGATGTTGGATTTTCTACTGGTTTTTCTACTGACACCTTCCACTACGCAGGCCAATATTTGATTATCCAATCGACCTCTTCTCTAGTGATGCATTACTGCATCTCCAACCATTTCTTCTTTGGATCCCTTGCGACCTGGATCTACAGATGGTGCCTAGATGCCTTAAATTGGGCTATCCCTTTAGACTCATGAACCAATTCCACAGGAATGCACCACACATTGGTAGTTCGTTGTTGTATATCTTCAAAAAGCATAGAGAACACCATGTTATTTGCCTATCAATTTTTGGTATCCTTGGCTTGCCAGAGGGATTCATACCTAGTTTCATAACACTTCCCTTTCCTATCTAGAAAAGCCGAAATTTTTGGCTCCTTCCAAGCAACCAATGCAATGAGCATAAGAATCTAGGAATAATGGAACTCAGTTACATTTTCTTGCACATCTCGACAGTCGATAAAAAATTGGTTTAGGAGGTATGGCGCCCAACTAAACATAATCCCTTTAGCGCACTATGCAGCGACTGCGATGACTCCTGCTGGAGCCTCTTCTTTCCTGCACTTCCTCAACATATTACAAGCCATTAGATTGTTGGAGAACCTCATCGCATCATCATTGATGTCTCTAAGAACAACTTGTTGATATTATGGTAGCTGCGGGCGGTATTTACCTCCACGTGTAAACCTGATGAGAATAGAATATTCTGAGAAGAAAGAAGAAACCCTAATTGATTGGTTAATAATCCTAGAAGAAAATTTGGCTCAAGGGAATCACTTTTATTAGGTTATTAGTCTCCAAGAGAAGAAGTTGGCTAAAGGAAATAATATAAACTAAAGAATTAGTACCCAAAATGAGAAGTTGGCCCAGGTAGTCTGCCAGATTTAGTATAAATACAGGAGGCCAGTCTTCATTCTGGCAGGCATTCTCAGAATTGCAGAGCACACTTGTGCGCACTACGGTTGGGCAGTTTTGTGTGCAAGTTTGGAGGAGAGCCGCTTATGCAGCTGCTGTAGCTAACAATTTTCATTTTGGCTTGGATTGTCTCTTGGTTATGGTTTGGACTATCTAATCATTTCTTATTTGGTGCTCTATCCTTGGAGAAAGGTGCGCTACCCTTTGTTTGGCTATCTAGCCTAGGGTTTGCTTCTACAATGATTCTTTATCAAGGTTACGATGTTCGGAGGGTGGCTTCGGCCTATGGTTGGGTGATAATAGTGATATTGTCTATGGTAAAACAAACACATTCTAATAGGTTATGGGCCCACACCTCTTGCATTCAGTCTAACCACTAGAAGGGAGCATAGCCATAAGGATATTAAGCTCGTTGAAGAACTGCTGCTAGGGTTTCTAGCAGGAGCAGTTACCAAAGCACTACCACTAGGGTTACTAGCAGATGTAGTTGCAGAAACCCTAACCCTCTCGTTGAGGCACCTTAAGTGAAGGGATTGACCTAATTTCTAGATAGATCAGTGTTCCCTAGCCTAGCACATATCCTGGTACTCTCAACAAGCCAAGACGTCAAGTTTGAGTTTTTTGGTCAAATCTAGGGTTGACCAAGTCAAAGAAGCCATGACCTACTCTATGAAGTCAGAAAACAGGCTAGATGAAGCTTCTAAGTTCAGAGCGTGGAAGACAAGGATTGACCCCATCCTTGCCAATAATAAATTGATGGATATCGTGAAAGGAAAGATCGTGGAACCAGAGTTTGAAGAAGGAAAAGAGAAAGAACTGCAAAATGTTGCATTTACGGAAAAGTTCAAAGACGGTGACATCAATTCCATGAGTATCATAGTGGACTCTATAAAATACCACTTGATACCATACATCTCCCATATTGACTCATCAAAGAATATGTACAATGCCCTAACAAACCTCATCTCAGCCAGAAACATTGGACAAGTAATGAGTCTGAAGAATGAGCTCCATGACATGAAGATGAATGATGATGACAACATAACATCATGCTTTGTGAGAATATCTCAGTGAAGAGATCAAATACAAGCTATTGAAGAGATCATTTCAAAGAAGGAATTGGTAAACATAGTACTCAATGATCTTCCCAAGACATGGGATGCATGTGCCGCAAGTATGAACACAAGGAAGGAGTATCCTACATTTGAAGAACTTTGGACTTACTGTGCTCAAGAAGAATCAAGGATCAGTGCAAAAGAGAAACCCCAAAAGAAGTACGATGATCAAGCCTTCAAAACAATATTCAAGAAGTTCAGGAACAAAAGGAAGTTTGGTTCAAGGAAGAAGCCAAATCAAGAGAAAGATATGTCAGAAATACAATGCTTCAACTATCGAAAGTATGGTCACTACAAGAATCATTGTCCCGAGCTAAATAAAAGGAAGGAGACACATGAAGCATCAGTTGCTGAAGAAAAGGAACCTACAAAGAAGACCAAGAAGGATAAAACAAACTTATTCTTCTAAGATAAGGTAACAACACTCCTCATTGTTCTTGTACATACCATGTTTTCTATACATATCTTGCATATCTATTTCTTTGAAGATAATATGTTCAAAGGAAAACTATACTTATGAAAGAACAACAAGATAAGGACTTCTATCACTATGACTATAAGACAAGCTGCAAGATAAGCCGAAATCAGAATCAATCTTGAAGAAACCTATAAGAAGTAAACACAGAAACAAGTCAACAATCAAGAGGAAATTGGAAAAAGATTTGTGACACTTTGCAGAAGGCAATAAGGATGTAGATGAAAGCGTGGAATTTTGTAGATGGAGGGAGACGATTATATATTACCAAAAATAGCATGCATTCATACATGAAGCAAGGATTAGGAGGGAGCTAATCCTATGATCCATTGAAGATGATGAAGTATATATCCATGGTAGCATCCATGAAAAGCAGTACATGTTCAGAAGAAGTCTTCTTCAAAAATAATCCTTAAAGTATCCCTGGTTGTCCATCCACATCCATGATCCCATGATGAAAGGAAGAAGTTGGAATCTTCAGGGTAGGAATCTATAGAAAACTCCATGGACCTAAGAGCTAAATAGAAACATGAGGAAGAACATGAAGATTTCAAGAAAGAAAGAAAAGCTAGAACAACCAATCATTCTATTGAGAATCACAAGATTGCCAGCAAAGGAAATCAAGAAGAGGAACTAAAAGTTGTGATGAAGAACAGTGTATGAAAGACTTATGAATGTAAGCATTATGAGATCTAGAACTAGAGGTTCTCCCAAATGGAGAGAGAATACTATGATGATTGCTTGTTCTAGTAAACCAGACATACCTCTACATGAGCCATTATATCGTTTGCAATATCCATGGGTTGGAATTGACATCAGATGAATGCAAAAGATGTTCTTTAGAATAATTAAACAAAGAGCGTATGTAGAGAAACCTCAAGGATTTGAGGTATACCAAAAAGAGAACCTTGTATGCAGATGAAAGAAGGTTTTGTACATACTCAAACAACTTGGTGCAAAGCTTCTCATGCACAGTAGAAGCATGGTGAAAATCCTCTATGATAAAAGTCAGAATGGTTACTCAGAAGTCCATGATGATGGATTTCTAATCCATGAAAAACCCTCATGATGAAAGAAGAAGTGCCACATGGATATTGAGATCAAGCATTACATTCTCCACAATGAAGTCCAGAAAAGAGAAAGTAGTTCTCCAATATATATCTCCACAGATGAGAAGATAAGCATACATTTTGGTAAAGCGTCTGTCCAAGATGAAATAGTTTGCGTACTCAAGCTAGAGCTCGTGGAAACGACTTCCCTATTGAAAAAGGAAGATATGACTCCCAAGTTGGGAGAAGGCATTGATGTGTTATTGAATTATGGACAGTTATTTTTCAGTTCGAAAAATGGTCCAGGATGAGAAGTTCCTTTCCAGTTTAGAAAGTGGTTTGAGATTTATGACGGACAAACATTTTCTAGTTTAGAAAATTGTCCAGATCAAGCGATCATTTTTGTAATGAAAATGGTTCGATGGATTGTTGATGTACCATAGGTAGTGATTTCCCATTGTGGTTAACATGGTGAATGGTCTAGAACAATCTCTTTTCTTGACGGTTACTCAAGAAGACTGGTCCGCCTCCCCGGACAGTCATTCTTTCGAAGCTCATAGTTGTGAGCAGTTTCGAAGAATGGTCCATTTTGGAGGTTGGTGCAGGACAATCATTTCCTTTGGAAATGGTCTGGGCAGTCATTCCCTAGGGCATATTCATTCTCTCTAGGTTGAATTTTTTTTAGTGCCAGAGGAATGGCCCATATAGGTGAATGGTCCAAGTTCAACAATCAAGGACAAACATTTCCTAGGGCAGACTCATTCTCTCTAGGTTGCACTTTGTTTAGTGCCGGAGGAATGGCCTAGGGTGGGGAATGGTCCAGGCTCAGAAATTAGGACAATTATTCTTCCTTGCTTGAGAAGAATAGTCCAGATAGCTCATCATTGATGTTTTACCCTCTAAGGGAAGATGCTCTTCCAAGATCTCATAGATGTGAGTGGAAGAATGGCCCAGATGATTCAGTTTATATCATAACAATGTTTTATGTCTCTAGACAGTAGATATCAAATGGTTGATATCAAATGATTGTTATGGAGAATGTATGTCTCTAGACAGTAGATGTATGATACTATGGTGAATAAGTTCCACTGATTGTGACTATACGTCATGGATCAAGTATATGTGTGCTACTTGGTGTGGTAGTGTACCACTGGATTGTAGTTGTGTACTACTATGGATAGACACAGTTGTGTTCTATTTCATGATATTGTTCTGATTTCCTTGAAGACTATCAACAATGTTGGAAATGATTATCAGCTAGATGGATGATCAATGGACAGATATTTCCCAGATGAAAAATGGTCTAGGACATTTTTTCTTCTAAGACATATGTCCGGATTAGATGAATGGTTCTTGTGTCACTCTATGGAGTGAGCGACTTATCCAACATCATGTCTGATTACTCAGATGGAGTATGGTTTTGGGAGATGATGCAATTGATGACATTGATAGTGATGATGGTGCTCATGAACTAATCATAAGATAGTCTATATGACTATGTTGATGCTACCAGGTAAATGATGTGTTTGTGCTCAAGAACATTACCTTCAATACCTCCCTATATAGGAGGGAGTGCTGATATTATGGTAGTTGCGGGAGGTATTTACCTCCACGTGTAAAACTGACGAGAATAGAATATTCCGGGAAGCAAGAAGAAACCCTAATTGATTGGTTAATAACCCTAGAAGACAATTCGGCTCAAGGGAATGAATTGTATTAGTTTATTAGTCTCTAAGAGAAGAAGTCAGCTAAAGGAAATAATATAAACTAAAGAATTAGTACCCAGAATGAGAAGTCAGCCCAGGCAGTATGCCAGATTTAGTATAAATACAGGAGGCCAGTCTTCATTCTGGTAGACATTCTCAGAATTGCAAATCACACTTGGGCGCACTGTAGTTGGGAAGTTTTGTGCGTAAGTTTGGAGGAGAGTTGTCGTTGCAGTTGCTGCAGCTAGCAGTTTTCGTTTTGGCTTGGACTGTCTCTTGGTTATCGTTTGGACTATCTGATCAACTCTTTCTTGGTGCACTATCCTTGGAGAAAGGTGTGCTACCCTTTGTTTGGCCTAGGGTTTGCTTCCAGAATGATTCTCTGTCAAGGTTAAGGTGCTCGGAGGGTGGCTTCGACCTATGGTTGGGTGACAATTGCGATATTGTCTATGGTAAAACGAGCACATTCTAACACAATTCCCCTATTCTCTCTATTGGTACCAAAATGTGTCTTCACTGTCTCAGTGATCTCCTTCTTGCACTCTTTGTTGTCCAAGTATTCTTCTGGTTGTGCGCCCAGTGTGGGAAACCTTGTAATTTTGGCGATCAACGCCACCTCAAGTTGGACTGGCCTATCCATTTAGAGAATGCCTCCTTGTACCCAAGATAGAAATTGCTTGACACACAACCCCACATTCTTACCGCACCTGAAGTGCGGCATGTCTAGGAGGTTCATGATCTCGTAGTTGTAGAGCCCTATTATCCATTGTGCGGGCTCCATGATAGGTTTTCCTAGCAGCCAAATTTCCCATGTGTCTACCAAGTAAGCTTCCTCGGCCAAGTATGGGAAATTTTTCACATCACGCACATCATGGTATGAGTACCCTAGTTTAGGCACTTTCCTGAGCATGTCCTCCATCGTTACCACTATGTTCGGAAGGTAGGGAAGTGTGATTTATGTGGTGTCTTGCACCTTTGTTTTCTGTCTAATGATGGGTTGGCCTTCTGTCGTTGTTTTTGTTGTGTCATCTTATTCCCTCTCAGATTTCGACTGGTTGGTGATATACTTGACCAACACCTCCTTTTCTTTATGACCCTATTGTTGACCCTTCATTTCCTTGGTTTTAGCAAGTGTTTCAGGGTTAGGGTTTGTACTTCCATTTCGATTTTTGGAGCTTTGCCCCACTTCCCCTTGTGTTGCTATCGATTTTTCCTTCTCAACCCTCATCGGGATGAGTGACTCTATGTCTGAGGTTGTAACATCTTCCAGATTGACGCAATTATTGGGCTCCGCCATCCTTTCCTTCCTCCTTTGGCCTTGTTGATTAACCCGTACATATTTCCCTAGAGTGCCAAACTTTGGCAGTGTCATGTTGTATGCGGTTTGGACAATTTATCTCTTCTTTTCACAATTACACCTAGGTCACACACTTCTATCTCGCTATGTGATCAAAAATCACTAAGTGACGAGCTAACCCATGATTTCCACACTTTATAGACCTGGTCATAAATGTTTTGGCCTTATGTTTCACTTTTTCCATGCATTTGTGCAGTGTCCAATATTTTCCTATGCGTTGTCTTTCCATTTTTTGGCATTGGTTGTTGCGTGCGACTTTCTCCACGTTACTGTCGTTCACCCAACTTCCTCCTCTTTTTGTATTTTTCTTCTTTTTTTGTTTTTTTATTCCTTTTTCTTCTTTTCTCCTTTTTATTTTATTTTTATAAGTTTTTCTCTCCTAATATTTACTATAATACACTATATACATGAATTTATGATTGCGTTGCAATTATTGAGAGTTAGTAGGTTGATTGTCCCTATATAGATTTATTCAACTACCATTCACCATTCCTTTCAACTATGTTCCTCCCAAGTCCTTTAGCTACATAGATCCTCCATCTGTTACAGTCTATACTTCATATGGCCCTAGCCAATGCAATCTAAACTTAGCAGGGTGTTGCAAAAATGTGTTGTCATAGAGAAGAACTAGGTCTCCTTCCTTAAAGTTCTTCTTCTTTATGTGTCTGTCATGCTAGTATTTTTCCCTTGCTTTCTGTACCTCTTGGTGAAATCCTACCAGAATCTTGTCTTCTTCCATTTCCATTAGTTGAATTAACCTCTCTTGTACTACTCCTTGTTTTGTCATATTGGTAATTGCTGCTACGTGCGAAATGGGTACCATAAATTCTAATAGCACCATTGCTTCTTGTATTTGTCCTATCAACTTCTTACATGTGGTATTGTATGCCCATATTACTATTTTTATTTTCAAATCCCAATAATCTATGTTAGCATTGCAAATCTTTGTTAAGGAATTCTCCAAAATCTTATTGAAAGCTTCTACTATCCCATTTGTCTGAGGGTGATATGGTGTACTCTTCTGGTGATAGACTTCAAACTCCTCAGTCATAGCCTTGATGGTAATATTAATAAAATGGGTTCCTTGGTCACTCATCAGAATCTTGGGAATTCCAAATCTTGTGATCACCTACTCAAATAAGAAGTGCATTGCAATCCTTGACTGATGTTTCTTCTGCCCAAATGGTTAAGTATTTTATCACGGTAATGATGTATCTAGCTCCTGACCTTCTTGTTGGTGGATTAATAAGTTCGAAAAAATATATTGCCCACTTGTAAAATAACTGAAGAGTTACTTGTGGTCTTAGGGGCATCTCATCCCTCCTGTTGGGTTTTCCAACTCTTTGACAGACATCACAGTTTTGGTAATATTCTTTGGCATGTTTATGATCTGTTGGCCACCATAAACCTGCATGCAATACCTTATGCACGGTAGTTTTTCCTGCATAGTTTCCTCCAACTATACCTTCATGAGCTTTTGCTAAAACCCTAGGTCGTTCATGTTCCAATACACACCTTCTCAAGATGTTGCATGCACCCATATTGTCTAAATAACCTGCAATGAGTTGATAGTCTACAACTATGAATACCATATTTTTCTTCCGCACAGTACTAAATTCATGTGGCACAACTCCTGTACATAATAATTCAATGACATCATTGAAGTATTCATAAACTACCTATACTGAAAATAACTATGCATCAGGTAAGTTGTCTTCCAATTTAGTAGGTTCTTCTCCATTAGTTACCCTTGACAAGTGATCATGTCCTTCATTTAGCTTCCCTGGTTTGACTATTACCTCAAACTCAAATTCCTGGAATAATAACAACCATCTACAAATCCCCTCCCCAACACTGGCTTGTTGACTAGATATTTGAGGGTTGAATGATCTGTGAACATTTTAAAAAAATTTCCCAATAAATAATGTCTAAATTTCTGAAGTGCATATGCCATGGATAGGCCTTCTCTTTCTGTGGTGTTGTAATTTTTCTCTGATTCAGACAACTTCCTACTTTCAAAATCTATAGGATGATCTAAGTCACCTACTCCTAACTGTGCCAGTATTTCTCCAAGTGTTATTGTCGATGTATCTACATGTACTTGAAATGTGTTTTCCCAATTTGGAAACACTAATATAGGTGTTGTCACCATCTTCTCCTTTAAGGTATCCAATCCCTACTGACAATCGTCATTCCACTAAAATCCGGTGTCCTTCTTCAACAACTTTTCCATCGGTGCAATAATTTGCGCATAACACTTGATAAAATTTATGTAGTACCCTATATGTCCTAGTGTGGCTCTTAACTGGCACACTGACTTTGGTAGTGGTAAGTTCACAATTACAACAATCTTACTAGGGTCAACCAATAGACCCTATTTTCACACTATATGTCCAAACAATATCCCAAAAGGTGTGTCAAAAATGTATTTCTTGATGTTTAATGATATCTGACATTACCTACATTTTTCCAACATTAGTCTTAGTACTTCTACATGATATTTCAAAAGACTAAAGACAGTCCAATCATCTATATATACTTCTAAAAAATGATGTATAAACTCCTTAAAAGAAGCCATGACCACCCTTGAAAATATAGCTTGTGCATTCTTCAATCCAAAGGGCATGACTTTATATTGGTTGGATCCCCATTCTGTAGCAAAGGTAGTCTTATATTTTTCCTCTAGAGTTATTATTATATGATGGTAACTTGAGAATCCATCTATGAATGAGTATGCTTCTTGGCCTCCTACATTCTCCAAGACCTCATCTTTAAAAGGGGTAGGGAAATGATCATGTAAGAAAGAATCATTTAATTTCCTCAAATATACTTAAATCTTGACCCCCCCTTGCTTCTTTTCTTGGACTACCATGGGACCGATCCATTCAAATTCCTCCACTAGTTCTATGATACCAACTTCCAACATTTGATCAATTTTTTCTTTCACTTTCTGCATATACAATGGATTAACCATGTAGGGTCTCTGTCTGACAAGTCTAACGTCTGGTTTTAGGGGTATCTTCATCTCACTTAACTCACCTGTTATGCCCTTCATCTCTGTAAAGGTTGCTAGAAACATGTCATTGTATTCACACATTAACTCTGTTATCCTTTCTAGTGTCTGCTCATCCTAGTAATCTCCAATGCTTTCCATTTTAGGATTTACTTATGTCCCAATGTTGACTTTCTTGACTTTGATTGGTGCAACAAATGCCTCTGACTCTAGAGGTGGACCTTCGACCTCTCTCTCTCCTTCAATATCTGTGATATGAATGTTGCGCAGATCATATTCATCTGGTGCTTCCTCTTCGACATGATAATACGAGAGTAACTCGTTGACTCTCTATTTTTTCTACCGTTGATATTCTGTTATAATTTAGACCTATGGTTCATAAAAAAACATCACTCCCCGTATCAACTTCAGAGCTAAATCAAATTTGGGGTTCTCATGCTCAAATGAGAAGGTTATCACAAAATTTTGTTGTAATAATGTCCATTTTTCATTTCCTCCACACATATCCTAGTTTATGTACTAGTTCCCCGGGATCCCTTCCAATGTATGAATGAAGTGATGAGGCCATTACTTTAGTGGTGTCATCCTCCATTGTGTTCTGCATTTCTCTAGGTGCTCAACAGGTCTTCCTCTCCCATCATACTCCTGCAATGTATTTCTCCTCTATTCTGCGCCAAATCTAATGTGCAATAACTGTTTACATTGATACCAGTCCTGAATTGTTTCTTTGTGCACACCCCACCATATTGTAGGTGTTTCCTTGAGTGAGATATCCAAGGCTAACTGCCTTTGATTTTCCAAAACTTCCTCCTCATAGTTTGTCAATAATTCCTCTAGGTCATTCAACCCATGAAAACTGGGAGGTTCCCTTATCTCTGTACCAACCCACCTTACTGCGCAGTCTATTCTTGCGCACCTCCTTGTGGAGACTCCATGTAGTCTCTGCTACGAATTCTCCAGACTTGTGTCTAAGTCCGAAGCACACAATTTAATGCTTCTCCAGCTAAGTACCCCATCTACATTTGGGTTTACATAATATTCTTCTCGTGCAGTGGTTCTGTATAACTAATTTATTTCTTCCAAATCCAAACACATCACCTCTACAAACCTTTCTCCTTATGAAGGATCCAACTGTGCAATAAATCTATATTAACCTAAATCAAAATCCATTTTCCTTATCTTCAGGTTGATTACAACATGGTTATCAAATTCCCAATCCAATCCAATTAATTTTGGGTAAGGTGTTGTGCCATCTACTATCTCTATCACTTCAAAATCTTCCACAATGCACACTCCATCCAAATCTATTTTCACACCTTTAAGTCTTCCAATTGGTAGCACTTTGTGTTGATTTTCTAGTTTCAACTGGACAGGTGAATAGCCTAATGTGGGTTCCCCCATACAATACATTTATTCTTAGGAAATATGTTTACTTCAGAGCCTAAATAAAGTATGATATCTCCCATGTTGAAATCCCCAATGCTAGCATTTATCCTAAATTCCCTGCTTGTTATTCTTCTTGTATGGATATGATTGATTGTTTTCTTCTCTAACTTCCCTTCTAGTTCTGTTTTGCATCTTTCTAGCAGATTCTACAAGACTTTAATGGATGGTGAATCATTCAATAAATTAACACAGGATTGCAGAAAAGTCTTTATGGTACTTACTTGCTCTAAAGGTTGTCCTTTACTAGTGTGATCCATTGAGGATGGAATATCGTACATTGGTGGGTCCTGAGTTCATTGCGCAACTGACGTAGATGCAATTATCTCCTTGAAAATATCTTGTATGGCCTCCTTAAATGCTTCTTTTTCTTTCTGCGTGTCAAACTGCTTATGTGGCTTAGTGTTCTTTTTGACCCACTGGTGTTGAGCTAGATCATGTTTTGTTGCACCAACTCCTATCTTGGATCCTCCTCGAGAGACTATATTTATGTTTTTCCCTTCATCCCTAGCTTCTGCAAAAATCCATTGGACATTCTGGTTGTTCTGGTTCCTTTTTCCCTGAATCATTCCCAAGAGTGTTGGGAAATCTTCTGTGTCATGGTCTGTTGCGCGAAAATACATACATGTCGCAGGTGGAAGTGGAAAATCCCTTGCATAATATCCTATTTGTTGGCAGTTGAGTCATACTGTTGGCCCTCTTCCTCATCCAAATCCTCCTCTTCCTTGACCTCCACCTCTGAATACACCTCTATCTCCTCATGGTGCATTGTATTGGGGTACTTGGTCATACTGCACAGGGTTATACTGTGGTTTTGCATTGTTGTACTATGGCTGCATGGGTTTGAATGGTGGTGGAACATTGTTGAATTGTGGTGAAAATTTCCCTATCATCATCTCTGCTTGCACCCTGTAAGTGTTTTAAGTTATTTCTCTCATCAATTATAGTGTTCTACAGTCCTTATCATCATGACCCACTGATTTGCAGAAATTGCAATATGAAAATTTTGGTATTGTCTTATACTTATGCATCATTGGAAAATGATATGGATCATTTCCATGTGTCTTACAAATCTCACACCATGGTCCTCCTATTGAAAATGGGTTTTGCACCCCTGCTTCCAAGTACTGCGCAAAAGTTGTACACTCATTCTTATGATGTCCTTTTGTCTTGCATAATGTACACCAAATAACTTCTCTTTTCTCTTTTCCCTTATTTTAGTTCAGTTGAAATGTCATATTCTTCATATCCTCCTTCAACTCCTCTATTACTGGATATGTCAGTTGATACTTGTTTTCTTCTAGTTGTAGGGATGCTTGTAGAGCTCTGCCTGATTTTGGAACTTCTATTGTCTCAAAGGATACTTCAAGTGTGGTAACCGTGAGTTCACAAATAACTGTCTATGTTTCATGTCCATAATTGAATACTTCAACTTACCTTTCAGATGTTTGAACCTTTGATCAATCTCCCAAACAGACTCACTTGGTTTCTTCTTCATTTCAATCATTTCATTCATGTACTGGTCTTCTGAGCTTGGATTCTGAAACTCGATTACTAGTATCTTTTTCACATTTGCGACAATCTTTGGTGCTCCTTGTGGACTGTTTACATCAAGACTCATGTACCAGTCCATCATGAAGTCTCTTAGTGTGATAGCTAACTGTGAAAGTTTTGTATCCTCATCTGTGATCTTCTTTGATTCCTATATCTTTCCATAGATGAATAAATTCTTTACAGGATCTTCTGATACCTCTCCCTGAAACTCTGGTAATCTGATCGTGGGATCTTGTCCTTCCATTTTGAACTGTGTTGAAATACAACCTCTACGCGATGTAGATAGTTGATTGTTACTTCCTAAAATTTCTCCCCTACTTGGTTGTCCTTGATCGGACCCATGTCCTGTTGCTCCTCTTCCACTAAAATCTGGTTGTCCAAATGTTGGTGTTCTTTCAGGTGTATTAGTCACACATGGGGTTGCAGGTTCCACATTGACAATGATCTGGACTGGAGTTTTTCCTTCTATTCATGACCCTAGACCTCTTTTTTTCCTTTCGTATGTTGTGCACATGATTTCCTCAATCTACTCCACAACCCAGATATCCTCTACCTCTTCTTCATCGCTTTCCAAGTGCTCTCTGTCGACTATGGACCTCTTCTTGTTATTCATCTTATATTTGTAAGGTATTTCACTATGCGTCTTTCCAACTTTTTCCATTATCTTATTTATCTGGTCCTCTTCCATCATGACTTGGTCCATGGCCTCCTTCTTATTACCCTTATCCATATCCCTATCCATCTCTCAAACTCATGCCAGTTCTTCCCCCCTTCCCCCATGCGCACATGGAAGTTTATCTATATGATTCCATAGTCATCACACCTTTGTGTTCGACAACAAAGGTATTCCAATATAGTACTAACACCTTCAATAACCACTCACACAACCAAATCAAATATCAATACAATGATGTTTTGACGTGTTAAAACACCTACAAGGAAATATCCATGGCCCCAACCAACACAACCACTTGGAGAAGTTTATTAATGCAAAATAAAAAGATTACAAAGAGATTTTACAAGATATTTTCTCACAATGGATCATCGAAAAATGACCCTCCATGCTCTTTAAATAGAGATAATGGACCAATTGGGTGTTAATCCATAGATCAATGTCTGTTAAGATCAAGGAGAATATGAACCGTCATATCAGTCTATGTTGAAAACATATCATGACCGCTAGATTTCCTAACTTCAAATGCATACTAAAGAAACACACTAAGAAACCCACCTTTACCTAACGACTCATTAGACCAAGTAGATCTTAACTAACTCCTAAGTGTTTAAATATCCTAACATCCCCCCTTAAGAACAACTTGGGATAGGATTGAAGGATTTGCAATAGTGACGCAATAGGAGAAGGAAGGAGGCATTAGATCATATCCCCCCTTGATGACAACTTCATGAAATCCTAATATAGATCGAAGTTTGGAAAAATTTGCTTATGTAAGAGACTTTGTGAAAATGTATGAAACTTGATCTTTTGTAGGGAAAAATAACACTTTGATAACTTGATCATGAATGAACTTTTTGATGAAGTGCATGTGTAGCTCAATGTGTTTGACGTGCTGATGTTGAACTAGGTATTTGGTGAGCTTGATGGCACTCTGATTGTTTCACCAAAGGATGGTCGGATGCTACTATTGGAATCCAAACTCTGAAAGGATATGTCGAAGGCATAAGGATTCTTGACTTGCATTTACCGCTACTCGATATTCTACTTCTGCTGAAGAAAGTGAAATATCATGTTGTTTCTTACAAGCCCAAGTGGCAGGTCCTGAAACAAGGCTGAAAAAATAATCTATAGAAGACATTCGATCATCAGGGTCCGGCCTAATCTAAATCAATGAAACCAACCAATAAAGGATTATCCCCTTGTTGGTGTTCGGAAGTCACTCCTGGATTGCTAGCAAGAGCAGAGCCCGAAGCCCATCGGAGTTAATGTCACGGTTTGTTTTAAAGGGTGATCAAATGGAGAAAGACTCACGATAGCATCCTATCAACTCAGAAACCAGACCAGGCATGCATGAACGAGTGAGGTCTTGCGTAAACTCCAAACAATGAGTTGCAATAAAAGGCGAGTAGGTGGAAGAGTCACGCGAGAAGAGCGCTATGATCTATTACAGACATCTGGTATGCAATAGATTAAAGAAGAAATGAGTCTAAACGCAAAATCCTTTTACATTCAAACACATAAAAGCCAGAGGGCACGACAACCCCACAACAAATCCTTTGCTGCAACAGCTGCACTACTGTGAATCCTCGAGCAATAGATGAAACAGAGATGGAAAAAGGGAGAGAACTGTTTGTTATAAACCAAGAAATCTCAAACACAGAGGCATAACAAGGAATCAGAGAATGGCTGAAAACAACGCAGTCGGGAGCTTAGCTCTACCATCGATAGATACAAAAATGGCGAAAACGCCTACATATACTCAAACTAACAACAGCGGCGGAACCAAGAAAGTGCATTGAAGGCTTTGCGTCTGCATGGCTTCTGACGACATGGAGTTCTGATCTCTGAATGGTCGTGCAGCTTATGACATACGCGATCAGTACCCTGACAGTTTATCCGGCGAAGTCGACGTGCCTTTAATTCGTTATAGGACGTTCCCATTATGGCGGAGACGATGTCTAACCACCGCCAACTGCTACAATAACTGCTTCTTGGGATTGGAGAAGGTTAGTCCAACTCAGCATTTCGGGATGGAGAAGACTTCTCATGCTGCCATCTGGAACAACTGACGAGCTTGAAGGACGGTCATGGGGTACGGTGGGAGCGATAACATTGAGGAGCACGTGGAGGAAGTGGAGGGAAGCGAAGGTGATATCAGAGAGGGATGACGACATGCCATGTAGGGAGGCGGCCGAGCTGGAATCACCCCTAGGCGGGAGGCTGATGTGGGCAGACGGGGATGCGTGGCAGGCAACGAATGAGTGATGGACGGAAGGGGAGGCCACGCGGGCCAGAGAGGAAGGATGAAACAGTGACACATGGCAACGGGGGATAGTGGGTAGATGGTGAGTGAAGTGACGGGAGGAGGGTCCACCGTGGCTAAACACAGGTCAGCTGGAAAATCGTGGCTGCACGAGCGTCGTTGATCCGGGCGCTGCGATCGTGGCCGTTGGAAGCTGCATCAACAATTCCGGACCCCCCCCCTCGGCTTAAAAGGAGAAAGGCGGGGGGGGGTCCGGAATGACCTTTTCCGCCGTTGATCCGGGCGCGTTCATCTGGGCCGTCGGAGAGATGCGCCCCCGATTCCGGACCCCCCCCTCAGCTTAAAGGTCGGAAGGCAAGGGGGGTCCGGAATTCACTGTGCGCCGTTGATCCGGGCGCGCTGATCCAGATCGTCCGTTCTTGCTTGCTGTTTACCCCGGGCGTATGTTTCCCGAAACCTTGGATAAGTGGGTTTTATCCCACCCTTTGATTTCCTACCCCCGTTAGCAAGAAATATCGCTAACATTTGGCTCCATGGGGGATAGAGTCGTCCCTGCGATGCTCTAAGAACTCTTTTGCAGACTTAGTGCCTTTGCTGTTGGGCTATGGAGTTATTTATTAATAAGAAAGGAAAACAAAAAACACAAAATACTATTTACAAAATTACAAAACGAGCCGACTGTGGCTCACATAAAACATTTCTTCAGAAAATGCCCATTGACTGGGCCATTGAAAACTTCATTGCCTTCCAGATCCTGCAACCTGTAAGTATTATTGGAAAATGCTTCAAGGATCTTGAAAGGCCCGAACCAGAGGGCGTCAAACTTACTGTGCTTGCCCTTCTCTTGCCTGGGTGCATCCCACTTGAGTACTAGGTCACCCTGTTCAAATTCCTTCTTCTTGTTTTTCCTATCAAAAGCTTGCTTGATCTTCTGCTGACGGTTGTGAGCTCTGTCCAGAACTTGCTCTCTGACCTGCTGCACTTCCACCATCTGGTGAATTCTTTTGAGCATAAGGTTAGGCTCCCCTTCATAATCGTGGAGAAGATCTGCCACAGGCAGGGCAAGCTGAGTGGGGAAAACTGCCTCGATCCCGTAAACAAGCTGAAAGGGTGAGAGACCAAGGGATTTCTTTGTTGTCACTCGATCGGCCCAAAGTGCAAATTTGAGCTTTGAGTCCCAGGCTCTCTTATTATCCTCCAACAGTTTCTTGATGAGATTGATTAAACTTTTATTGGAGGACTCGGCCAGACCGTTTCCCTGAGGATAGTAGGGAGTGGAATGGATCAGTGAAATTCCAAACTGCCCACAAAATCTGACCAGGGGCTCAGACCGAAAAGGGGAAGCATTGTCGGTTACGATTTTTCTAGGACAGCCAAACCTAGCAATGATGTCCTCCAGAAAGCTGAGAATTACTTTGTGGGAAGTGCTTCTGGTAGGGACAGCTTCAATCCATTTAGTAAAGTAGTCAGTGGCTGTCAAAATCCATCGGTGCTGACCACTTGAGGGGGGATGAATTTCCCCAATAAAGTCCAGTCCCCACTGCTGAAAAGGAGCTGAGACCACCACAGGTTTCAATGGCAGGGACTTGAGCTGCTGCTTGCCTGAAAATTTTTGACAGTTGATGCACGCTCTGATTTCCCTGCAGACGTCAGGAAATAAGGTGGGCCAGTAATACCCAGCTCTGAGAATCTTATGAGCAGTGGTCTTCCAAAAATAATGACCCCCACAGAGACCGCTATGGAAATCATTCATAACCTTCTGGGCCTGCTGAGGGTCCAGACACATCAATAATACCCCCTGGGGGTCTCTCCAGTACAGAGCTTGGCCAATAAGGCAGTATTTGACAACTTTAAGTTTTAAAGCTCTTACCTTGCTCTTTTCCATCCCATCAGGCGGCCTCAACTCCTGCAGGAAATATAAAATATCTTTGTACCAGGGGCATGCTGCTAGTGGCACAGTGCCTTGGGAACTTCTGTCGGATGATTCAGCTCGTTCATGGATCAAGTTAATTTCCAAGGCTTTATAATTGGACTCAGCAAGGAGCTTGGCCAATCCTTGCCCCTTTATCAGCTTGGTAGGCTTGATTTCCAGGTCAAATTCTAGGATCTTGGCGATCCATTTACTTCTTCTTCCGTCTATGTCAGGCTGTACGAGAATGTCCTTCACAGAGGTTGAAGGGACATATGCTATGACCTTTGAGTGTAAGACATATATCCTGAAAGCCTTGAGAGCCTTCACTAAGGCATAAGCCTGTTTTTCCATGATTTCATATTTGAGTTCTGCATCTCTCAGTGCTTTGCTGAAAAAGGCAATGGGCTGCTCCTGCCCTTGATCATTTCTCTGTAACAGAACAGCTGCTATTGTGTCAAAGGAAGCAAAAGAAAATATCATGAAGTTTTTAGAATAATCTGGGCTGATTAGCACAGGGGCTTCAGTCAGTGCTTCCTTTATTTGGTCAAAGGACTTCCTTGGATCAGCAGTCCATTTTATTTCATGGCCCTTCCTGAGCATGGCAGTGATATGCTTCACCAGTTCAGCAAAATTTGAAATAAATCTCCTCAGAAAGTTAATCCTTCCCAAAAATGCTTGAACCTCCTTTTTGGATCTGGGAAGGGGAAGAGCCTGAATCGCTTCCACTCTGTCAGGATCAATTCTCACCCCCTCTGCTGATACTATGTGGCCTAATAACTTCCCCTCCTGCATAGCAAACAATGACTTCTTGGGATTGAGGGAAAGGCCAAACTTGCGACATTTCAGAAAAACCTCCTTCAAATGGCGGAGGTGCTCAAAGTCAGTCTTGGAGAAGACTGTTATGTCATCTAAATATATCACCACGAACTTATCCTTCTCTCCGATAAAGGCTATGTCCATGGCTCGCTGGAATGTTTCTCCCGCGTTCATCAGCCCAAATGGCATCTTAGCATACATGAACGTGCCCCAGGGAGTGGTGAAGGCCGTCTTTTCTCTGTCTTCAGGCATAACTGATATCTGATTATAGCTAGAAAAGCCATCAATCATGGATATCCTTGATGCACCAGTAACCCTCTGCAATATGTGTTCCATGTTGGGCAGGGGGTAGTTGTCCTTCTTCGAACTCCTGTTTAGGTTCCTGAAATCAACACAGAGTCTGATTTCTCCGCTCTTCTTTCTTACTGGGACTAAGTTGGCTACCCAGCTGGAGTATCTCAAAGGGACTATGATTTGGGCATCCAACAGCTTCTTTACCTCTTTCTCCATAACAGGCAACAACGTGGGATTGATTTGTCTCAGCTTCTGCTTGAAAGGCCTAGCATCTTCCTTCAGCGGGATCTTATGCTCGATGACTGACGTGTCATATGTTTTAAGGTCTTCATAGGTCCATGCGAACACGTCAGCAAACTCCCTCAACAACTTAGTGTATCCAGCCCTCTTCTCTCCAGTCAAACTTCTCGATAGCTTGACATATTTGGGCTCTTCTGATGTGCCTATGTTGCTTTCAATTGTGTCAGCATCATCACCCAAAACTCTGCCCTTTACAGGTACATCATGTCCATTGAACAATATTTCTAATGGGATCAGGCCCCGTGGTATATGGTTGCTCGGTAGTTGGATGATCTGATGATCAACAACCTGATTCAGCAGTTCCTCAGGGTGGTGATCAGGTTTCTCGTCAGGATCCTGTTCCTCATCTATGCGTGATGCAGAGAAGTCATCAATGGATCGGAGGAACTTTTCAATCTCCTGATCATCTTCAAATACCCTCCAATGTTTGACATTGTCTGGCACAGAGGTTCTGTATCTTATTTCCACTCGTGATGTATCGGAGGACAGAGCAGGGGCCTCGAATATACTAGCTGAGAAGGCTTGGAAATCAGCTGGAGCATTTTCTTCCCGAGGAATAAAAGAGATGTTGAATGCTAAGAAGAAACTATCAATCAAATCCCAGGCTTCGTTCCTGTAGTTTTTCAGGCGGGGGTGCTTGGTCTGATAGACACCTTTGACCTGCTGGACAACTAATTCTGCATCCCCGAACATAGCCATTTCTTTAATTCCCCTTTCTTTGGCAGCCCTTAACCCCAGAACCAGAGCTTCATACTCTGCCACATTGTTGGTGGCTTCAAACTCCATCTTGTATGACAACGATATGATCTCCTGAGAAGGAGATTTGAATACCACTCCGGCACCTGCACCTATACTGGAAGAAGCTCCATCAAAGAACATCTTCCAAACAGAGGTGGCTGGAGGGAACATCCCCTGATCAGGACTATGCTGCTCTCTAATATGCAAGGGGGGCTCAGGTTCATCAGTGAACTGCAGCAAGCTAGATCCTAAGTCAGTGTCCAAGGCATAGATGGGATGATTAGTGGGGTTTGCTTCATCACTGACAATGTAGGCTAGCTGGGCTTCTCTGTACAATCTCCTATGCTCCCCCCCAAAGACTGGAATGGTGGCATACGTGAGGTCCATTTGCAGTGTTCCCCCAAGTCTTTTAATCCAAGATCTTGACAACAACATGCCAAACTTGGGGGGAACATCAGCTACCACTATATCCATGATCATACTTTTCATGGGTAGCTGAAATAGGGAAACTGCTAGATCCTTAATAACTCCCAGACATTGTACCCTCCTGGAGTCAAAGGAATAGAGGTCATGATAGGCCCTGGTGACTTCTAATCCTAATTCTTCCATGACGGCTTTAGGCATGAGGTTGTGGGAGGCTCCCGAATCCATTAGGCAATTGTGCAATACTTTGTCGTGTATATTCAGGGAGGTGTAGAAGGGAGGGGATGAATCATCTCTGTCTTCTACCATAGGACCTAGGACCACTGCAGGCCTTTCATCTTGGAGGCTTATAAAGTCTGTGGAGGGGCTGGTGGCTTCAGATTTTAACAGGTCGGAGAAGCGTTTTTTGAATTCCCCATGTTTGATTAACTCAGTGAGGGGCACGGGAATTCTAATCTTTTGGACTTCATGCTCGAAATTAAAGGAGGATGTAGGCTTTGGAATTTCTCTAATCTCAGGAGCATGAATTTGAATGACAGGGGAGAGAGGTTGGGCATTCTTACCTTTGTTGTCGTCTGCTGCCTCTTCAGTAGGCCTTTTTGCTCTGGTGGATGGCTCAGGAACATCAGGTGTTGCTGCCTTCTTGTCTGATCTCAGGTTATATCTGCCTCAGCCGCTGCCAGCCTTGTCTGCTTTGCTGAGTTCATGGAGATGACCATTCATGAGAGACTCTTCATATGCTGACTTGGTCAAATGGGGGGAGGGAGAAGCGACCTCTAGAGATTGAATCTCTGGTTCAGGCTTATCTGTTTCAGCTTCCTCTTCATCAGCCACAAAATTGTTCTGGAAGGGGGCCTGGATCCTTTGGTCATCCCTGTCTCTTTCCTTCTCTTTGTGCACAGTTGGAGGAGCAAGATTGTTTGGCCTTCTGAATCCTCCTTTATTTTCTGTGTTCTGAGGGCCCTTATACATCTGCCTTCTTTCCATCTTTATCCTTTCCATCTCTTCTTTCAGAACGTTCACCAGCTGGGTCAGCTCATTTACTTGCGGGTGGGATAAAGATGGGCCAGAAGTGCTGGAACCAGAAGTTGAGGCTTCTGTTCTTCCATTTCTTTTGTCTGTGCTGGCCTTGTTTCTCAGTCTATCTGCTGCTAATATATTGGACTCCACCTCTATAGCTGCATCTTGCATCTGAGCTAAAGAGGTGGCTCTCCTTTCTCTTAATACGAGGCAGAAATCAGGATCAAAGGCGCTAGCATATGAAATCTGAGCGGAGGCCTCAGAGGGCTTTATTTCTGCAGGAATCTTGTTATACATTTTATTGAATCTTTTAGAAAAGTCAGAAACTGACTCTCCTTCCTGCTTCTTCAAGGACCCAAACTCAGTCATGTAATATATATAATCTTTTCTATCCCCCCATTGTCTCAGGAAAGCATTGTCCAGAGCCTCAATCCCAGCAATAGATCCAGGGGCCAGCCCCCTGAACCATTTTCTGACTTCGCCATCCAGGCTCTGGACGAAGACTCTCATCCAGACATCTTCATTTTCGATATTCAGGTTATCAGCATAGCTGTAGAAGGCGGCCAGGTGTTCTTCAGCAGTCATGTCTCCCTCTCCACTGAACTTGGGCATATATTTCAAATAGTCTCCAGCAGGGAGAGGGTTCAGAGGCTGGGGAAGGATTAGAGGAGCATATCTAGCAGCGACTATGGCATCCATTCTATTAGGAGGGGGATTAGCACCAGCCATAGGGATATTGAACAGAGGGGAACTCGGAGGAGAAGGAGTATGAACAGGTGAACTGGGAACAGAGGTGTTCACAGGGGGGAACGGGGAAAACAGAGAGAAGTCTAAGGGTCTTGAGTATGCACGTAGTTCTCTCTGTGGAGCAGTAGTAGTCAGAGGAGGAGTAGTGAAACCTCCTGAGAGGGGAGTGACAAGGGTCTCTCTTTCTGATACTAAACCAGGAGGAGAAAACTCAGCAGGAACACTCCCGAAGTTCAGAAAACGGGAAACTTCTGAGGAAGGACGACTAGGAAACTGAGAATCTGAAAATGGAGTTCTTACAGAAGGGGAGGGGATATTACCTTTTTCATCGTCAGAAATTTCTTTCGCTGCTCTCTTTCCCTTTCTGCGCACAGCTTCCAAGTCCTCGTCCGGAGTGACTAGAGGCAACTGTGGATTAGACCTCGTGTGTCTACCTCTCGAAGCCACAACTGATAGAACGGGTTCTTCCCCAGCGGAGTCGTCACAGTGGAGTCGCCAGGTGCACAGTAGCAATCTTCAAGTTCTGATATCTGATGCACCTTCAGAAATCAGTTAATCGTTGTCGTTCTACCCAGGGAAAATTTTCAACTTCGTCCCCGGCAACGGTGCCAGAAATGTTGGAGTTCGGAAGTCACTCCTGGATTGCTAGCAGGAGCAGAGCCCGAAGCCCATCAGAGTTAATGTCACGGTTTGTTTTAAAGGGTGATCAAATGGAGGAAGACTCACGATAGCATCCTATCAACTCAGAAACCAGACCAGGCATGCATGCACGAGTGAGGTCTTGCGTAAACTCCAAACAGTGAGTTGCAATAAAAGGCGAGTAGGTGGAAGAGTCACGCGAGAAGAGCGCTATGATCTATTACAGACATCCGGTATGCAATAGATTAAAGAAGAAATGAGTCTAAACGTAAAATCCTTTTACATTCAAA
>CBVK0101559983.1:0-14273 GCA_900067695.1 Picea abies | reverse complement strand
CCTAGATAATCTCCTTGTCATTTCCTATCAACAACATATCATCCACATAAAAGACCAAATAAATAAGATCACCAACTGATTTTTAATACACACAATGATCCACTTTTCTACTTGTAAAGCCAAGTCCCAACATATAAGTATCAAAATTTTATGTCCCAACATATAAGTCCTTGTGAAGCCAAGTCCTAACATATAAGTTCCTTCACTGCAAATCTTTCTGGTTGCTTCATGTAGTTTTATTCTTCCAAATCCCAATGTAGTAATTTTGTCTTCACATCCATTTGTTCTACTTCAAAATCAAATGCAACAAAAAAAAACAAAAAAATATAATAGAATTTAACTTGGCAACAAGATAAACATTTTCACCAAAGTCAATTCCCTCTACTTGGGAATACCCTTTGTATTTATCCACTTTTCCTTCTGCATCCAACTTCCTTTTTAAACACCCATTTACTACCAATGAGGTTTCTTCTAGTTGGAAACTCCACTAGTTCCCAAGCCTCATTCTTGTCCAAGGCTTCCATTCTTCAACCTTGGCTCTTTTCCATAGTTTTCCATCGTCTGAGTCCATTGTCTCCCTAACAGTTCTAGGATCAAAATCAATAATAGACAAAGAAAAATTTGAACATAAATCAAGTGGAGTATACCTTTCCAGTTTCCTCTTTCCCGAAACGATCTCCTCAATACTGAAGTATGAGGGTATTCTTATTCTGATTCTTGTTCTTTTGTAGAGTTTGATTCATTTTCCTTCAATTCAAACTCTATTTTCTTTGGTTCTTACTCATTCAACATGACTTCCTATTTCACAATATCTATGAGGTTTCTTCTAGTTGGAAAATCCACTAGTTCCCAAGCCTCATTCTTGTCCAAGGCTTCCATTCTTCAACCTTGGCTCTTTTCCATAGTTTTCCATCGTCTGAGTCCATTGTCTCCCTAACAGTTCTAGGATCAAAATCAATAATAGACAAAGAAAAATTTGAACATAAATCAAGTGGAGTATACCTTTCCAGTTTCCTCTTTCCCGAAACGATCTCCTCAATACTGAAGTATGAGGGTATTCTTATTCTGATTCTTGTTCTTTTGTAGAGTTTGATTCATTTTCCTTCAATTCAAACTCTATTTTCTTTGGTTCTTACTCATTCAACATGACTTCCTATTTCACAATATCTTTGATTTCTCTAAATACAACATCTCAACTATAAATTAAATTCTTAGTTTCTAGGTTCTAAAGATTATAACCTTTCAGACCATCTTTGTACCCAATAAAGATACACTTTCAACCTTTTTTTATCTAGCTTACTCTTGTTTTCCTTTGGAACGTGAACATATGCATCACATCAGACCATCTTTGTACCCAATAAAGATACACTTTCAACCTTTTTTTATCTAGCTTACTCTTGTTTTCCTTTGGAACGTGAACATATGCATCACAACCAAATACCTTGAGATGTGTGAGAGAGGGTTTCTTACGAGTCCATACCTTGTGTGGAGTCTTTTCATCCATCATTGATGAGGGTGATCGATTGACAAGGTAACATGCAATACCCACTTCCTCTGCCCATAATTCATATCCTAACCCGACACCATTGAGCATGCACCTTGCTTTTTCCATCATTGTCTTGTTCATCCTTTCTGCAACTCCATTATACTAAGGTGTATATGGAGTAGACGTCTACCTTGCTATACCTTGCTATACCACACTTCCTACAGAACTCTCCACCATTATCTGTCCTCAACACCTTAATTATTTTCTCTATTTGATTCTCCACAATATCCTTAAACTCTTTAAACCTGTCAAAGACTTGTTGATCAAAAATTTGGTTACCTCGATTTTCTTCTCTTTGGAATAATTTTTTTTTTATCAGAAGGAACAATTTGTACACGTTCACTAGCTCATGGTGTAGACCTTAGTCTCATATTTGTCATGCATTTTGTGGAATCAAAATTTGAGTTCGTATGCCAAAAATATTCATAGAAGCTGATAGAGAGATTGCAAAAGGAACTTTGAAGAATGGCAATAAGTTTTTTTTCTAAGTGTTGTGACCCTTTCTCCTCTCCATTTTCAAATTCAAATTTTTGACTAAGTACTCTCTTCACTTAGTCATTTCTCTCACCTTCCATCTCCTATCCATCTCCACACTTAACCATTTTCCTCTCTTATCCCTTCACCTCTCCCATCACCTCTCTTCATACTCTCATTCCATACTTAGCCATTTTCCCATTTTTTCATTACTCTCATAATCCCTTAGTCTCATATTCCTGTCACTTTTCTTCTCATACTTAACAATTTTTCGCTCCTATCTCTTCCTCATTATTCACCCATACTTAAAAAAATTCACAACCCTTTTTACTACCTCTTATCACATAACTCATCAAATTTATGGTTCACGTCTTTTACCTACCTCCACATTCACATAACTCCATGAATTTCTTTATATTAATTTAATATTATCTCTCTTGTCCTAATTTTTATGGGCATATATCCAAGTGACACGTGGCAGGTGATTGCATGGTGATTGGACATGATGTGTCAGAAATCTATAGGTTGACTAGGCAATGATTGGGAAATGATTGGGTGACCAAAATATTATCGAGATATGAATTTTTCTAAGGCATTAAGAGCTAAGCTAAGGCATGACTTCCATAAGTTATTTTACTTCACATGAATAAAAAGGAAGGAATTTGCATTATAAACACCAATGTTTCAACTACCACAATGCATGTGGGATTAAAAGAGGGTGGATTTAATCAAGGGCTAAGGTTGATTCATGAATTAAATGGACGGTTGCTGAGTAGCGAACTTCTGAAGCTCATAACTCAAGACTTGGGTGTTCATTTTTGGAAAACTATACCTCGTTGGAAAGGTAATTGGGCAAGGAAGATGATGAAATATGTTTCAAGAGGCAAAATTGGGCATTATTCTCTCAGATATTGAAAGAAAAGTAAACTGTGTTTTCATGGTTTGCTGATAAATCTGCTTGATACCTTCACTCCCAGAAGCTATATCCTAAGATCCAAAACTCCAAATTGCTCTTATAAAGACTCATTGGAAATATGGGATGATGAATATTTTATCAATATTGGTTTCCATTGCTGAAAGGTCAAATATCTTGCTCAGAAAATCAAAACACAGTCCACTTTTAAAAAATAAATTCAATTAAATTTTTTCAAAATAAAAGTTTATTAAAAGACTTTTATTAAAGACGAAATGGGCCCCACTTCAAGGAAAAAATATCAATGATACAAAGTAATTAATGCGGATTTAATATATCATTAATTAAGGTGGTAAATTCAAGAAGAAAATCAAGGAAGTTCCTAAAAATACCAAAACCCTAACTACTTCAACAAGCATTGGAAGTAGTTTTAAAAAGAGGGAAGCATCATCAAAGGAAAGGTTGGATTTTCAGATCATCAAGAGGCCAGCAGTGAGAAGTCTCTACATTAGTGAAGAATATTCAAGAAGCAAAGCTATATATTTCTAATATTCTATGAATTGGCCTACTAGAAATTTTCTCCCTACATGTTCTTCCTTCTATTTCTTTCCATCAAATCTTTCAAGTATTGTGAGACAGAGATGAAGATTTGGGCTTGAGTAGTTCTTTTTGTAAACTCTTCAGTTATTTTGTAATATTTCAGGTTCAGAGGAGAAAGATCCCTCATTGTAAAAAGGCAATTGCTATTTTATTTAGTTTATTAGTTTGCATTGAGATTTTGTAGAGGTTGTTTCAACCCTTTTGTTTTTGACCATATTAAACTTGTCATATTTGGGATATTGTTATAAATTTCTTATGCAAATAACTATTTCAGGATACTACATTAGTGATTTATTAGTATTTGAGTTGAAATAATGTGATTTCAAATGTATTGTCTATAAAAATATCTTTTGAGATCCAAATAAATACTCATTTAAAGTTCTTTGAAGGCTTGCCCATATTATTTTACTTCATCTTGCAAAGTCATAGTAGATTCCAAATTCTTTTGATGTTACAAGAAAGGTAGAATTTCTATTGAAAGGAGACTCCAAAACCTTGTGGACATAACTCTCTGTTGACACATTTTATCATTCTTTTCTTCAAATGATATGATGTATATTTGTATAACTATACATAAGGGTTGTGCATTTGTATATACAAGATTTTTTGGAAGATATTTCATTTATTGTAGAATCATATAAGGAACCTTCCAACACTTTAGCCAAAGAGGAGTTAATGAAAGCAAGAGCAAGGGGTTGAGACCTCATTTCAATCATTAAATGTGAGGTATGGAGAATCTGGCAAGCGGTCTGCTCGAAGGGGGTCCTGTGTACCGATTCTTCTGAGGAGCCATGCCGAAATCTTCGAATAGACAAGAAAGTATGCACACGCTAGCTCGGCGTTTAATGTTTCAGCTACCCTCCTTGCAGGAGCCATGCGTAGTTAAGATGGCGCTTAAGAAAAAGATATCAGTACGAGCTTGACTGAAGGGACAGCGGATCTTGTATTCAGAGTTTTTCCTCTATGAGCTACCAAAAGGCCTGTTGCCTGAGATAGTTTGTTCATTCTTCTCCCAAGTCTTTCGCCTGCCCATCTTTAAATCAACTCCCTGACTGAAGTTGGGTCAAGACCTCCTTTGTTCCTTGTTATCAGATACAGTTCCTATTTTGAAGTGATACCTATTCGAGTCTCTACCCATTTGATCACCCATCTATCAAACCGTGACATAAAACTGATGGGCGTTGGGCTCTGCTTTTGCAAGCAATCCATAAGCGACTTCCAGCGCTAACATCTTCCATGAAGGTTTTTGATTCTTTAGAAGGATCATCTTCATATCCCTTCCATCTCTCAACACTTTTGGATATACATTGTTTCTTCTAATGCCCTTATTTTCCACATCTCCAACATATCATTACAAATTTTCTGGGAGATTTAATATTCCCTTAGATTTATATGCCCCACTTGAGGACTTAGATCAATTTCTTTCTTGGGAGCGTCCTCTTGCAAATAATGCATCTGTGATATGTCCTTCCATGTTCCTCTGTCTCATCTCCTCCGACAGCAAGGATGAGACCACATCATCAAAAATTAAAGTATTTGTATAACTACCTATGTCCACAACTAGAATATTCCATGAGTATGGTAAAAAACACAATAAAATGATACACTTGTCTTCATTAGAAATCTTAATATCAACATATAATAATTGACTTACCACAATATTGAAGGTGTTCATATGCTCTGTCACCAAGTCTCCATATTTCATCCTCAGGTTGTATAGATTCTTCCGCAAGAACTATTTATTTACCAAGGAATTTGATTGATACAAATCCCCTAACTTATCCCATAGTGCGTTGGTTGTAGCTTCCCCTGACACATTCAATAATATTGAATCTGAGAGATAGAACTAGATTGTTCTCTTCACCTTGTGATCCAACTTTTTCCAGTCTTCTACTAATGTTCCTGTAGGTGTAGTACCTGGATCCACAGTGATCCACTAATCTTTGTCCACCAATAGATCTTCCATCTTGAGCTTCCACAACTCAAAAATTTTCCCATTAAATTTCTCGATTTCTATCTTCGAACTACTCACCATTTATTTTCACCTGAAGAATTGATACCATATATCTCTCACTCTAACAAGGTTTATCATAGAACCAAGACAAAACCTTAGCCACAAAGGTGCCCCCCTGAAGCCAATAACAACTCTGATACCAAATGTAGATTTTAAACTTGTACAATAAATCACTGCAAATGAATTTTCAATAAAACAAAAAAGATACAATGAAACACACACACACACACACATTACACATATAATTTTTACCTTGGAAACCCAAACCAGGGAAACCAACAACCTATTTAGAGCCGCACCTCTAATATTCTATTCATCATCTTCTTCATTCTTTACAATATAACACACATATAAGATCCCACGACATCCAAACCCCTAATACATTGACCTAGATTAGTCAACAAACCTAATTCCTTAACTAGAATTAGAAAACCATTGAGGTGAAAACCATTTTCAGAAACACTGCTAAAAAGAGATGAAAACAACCACAAAAAACATACGCAAAAACCACCCAATTTTTTTTCAGGGGCTACCACCCTTGAACCCCCTTACAGGGGGGACTCCACCCCCCATTGATCCCATATCAATGTACAATACATGGGACCAATATTTCAAATAATATACCCAACATGGAGAGTTTTATAAACCAATGGTTGAGATCACACCAATTTGGAAGATCTATGGTCCAGATCCAACATGGCCTTGAGAAAAAAATTCTAAGTCTATAGGTTTGTGGGTTTCGGACTTTAGAAATACCATAAAGGGTGGTCCTATCTTGACATATCGATGGTGATTATATGAACAAGGGAGCCCAATAACCTATGGATGAATGATAGGTGGCATCCTATCATTGGGAGTCAAATTTCAGGAAAGCTCGTTCGAGAGACCACTTGTAGGAAGACCTTTTTGGGAAGGATTCGTTTGGGAATATTTTCTCAACGGGTGAGTTTGATGGAGAGAGTTCGATAGTATTATGGACTTCAGATTTCAAATAAGTCACAAGGCATGGTAAACCATCATCCTGATGAGAAAAGTCTACAAAGGTAAGTTCAATAGGCTTTCGACTTGCAGGTTTTAGGAAAACCTTTATGAAATGCTACTTAATACTCCTATGGAAAAAGTTTGCAAAGGTAAGTCCGATAGGCTTGTGTCTTGTGGGTTTTGGGAAAAACTTATAACATGATATTCATCACTATAATAGGAAGAGTCCGCAAAGCTAATTCCAATAGGATTATGGCTTGTGGGTTTTGGGAAAACCTTTATAACATGCTACTTGACACTCTGATGGGAAGAATCTGTGAAGGTTTTGCTCATGGGAATTTCAGGAATTTTTTCTAATAGGCTTGCATAAGGTTTCGTTGATGGATTTTTATGGAGGTTTTTCCAATGGTCGATGTAGGAATATTTGTCGATGACAGGCGCAAGCCATATTAATAGGGTGCTACAGTAGTGAAATACAATTTGAATGTGAATTCAACCTATTTTAGAGACCACTACAGTAGTAAAACAATTAATCTCTATAAATATTTTTAGGATTTTGATAGTCATAAATTTGTAGAGACATTTTGAGGCCCTAAAAAACATTTTCAGGGGGTGGAAATCCAGAGAAATATATGTACCTTTGGTACATACAACTACTATTGCTTAAATGAGAGAAATTTGTAAGATCTTTCCAATGGGACATTCCGAGCGCAAAACATAGCTCATATGAGAAAGTTATAGCTAAAACAATACATGGTATAAATTAAGTACTAGTTTACTTCTAAAGGGCATAACTCCTTGCTCAAAAGTTAGTTTGGGGCACATGTGTAGTTTGTGGAAAGATTATGGACCATAGAAAACAACCATGGAACCATAATTGGAATTTGGGCATCTGAAATTCTATAGGATGGAAGAGAAGACACATGTAGCATAGAGGGATACAAATGAGAAAATAGTCTAAACTTCTGCAGACCTTAACTATCACCCCAGAGCTCGTATTTGAGAAAACGAGCAATCATTGGAAATCTGATTCAGAGAGGAATGTGTCTGAAGAATCATAATTTGATTTAGTGCATTGTGTTCTTCATAAATTGAGATGAAGAATGACCTGCAACCTAATTAATAAAATATTTTGCAATATGCCCAATTTTGATAGCGATTGTTGCATGCACATTTTTGTAGAATTAGAGATACAAGAAATAATATTTGGTTTCCTACATGAGGAATATAGATATGGAGGATTCCCAAGGATCTTACATTAATGGAGATGAGGTGGCAGAAAATAGTCTCTTAAAAAAATAACAACGACGAAAACAAAGCATAATGAGTAGAAAATGTAAACTTCAAAAGGTTGTAATTTCTAGCTTAGAACTTGGAATGAGGGATGAGAACAACCATTTGAAAGGTGATCCATAGGAAAACATGATGGAAGGTTTAGGTTCCCTCATGAGGCATTTAATTGTGTTATAAATCCGCAAGAAGTAGGAAAAATGGACTTTGTGAACCATGAATTTGCTCAATGTGAAAGTTTTCCAAATAACTCCAGTTTTGGAAAAATATTTCCAGACGTTAAAGGTAAAGGCCATATGCCAATATTGAATAATAAAGAGTACAAATAATCATGATGGTGCCTACGTAGTGGTGTGGAGGTACACTTGGAAGTGAAACAACCTGATAATGGGAAGCGAGTGAGTTTTAAATAACAAGGCATTGTTGATAAGCAGGGGAGCACTCAAGGAAAAAGTGTTATGTCAAGGGATTATTAACAAAAATATCAAATGTCATGAGTGAATATTGTGTGATTCTGTTTCAAATTATAATTCTAGGTGTCCAATGGAAAAGAAAACATGGAAGATCTTGTAGAGTAGGTAATGGAAAGTTGATAAAGGACTCAGGAAGAGAAGAACCAAATAAGTATTCAGCTGCTACAAAGTCTGAATCGCTTGCGAAGGAGAATCAATCGATATTATCACATAAAACATGGAAAGGTAAGACTTCATAGCCATGAAGGTAGAAATGTAATGATGGATGAATAAATTGCCATCAAAGAAAGTTAAGGAACTCAAGAATGATGAGTGACTCATGGGATGGGTGAGTCATTTATGAGGGAAGGCATAAGAATGCTTGAAAAATAATTCCTAGCCAAGAAGTAACTACTTTTGTCTAAAAATATTTAGAATAAGAAGGCAACTTATATTATCAGAGTGCACAATGGATGCATGGTACATGCACAAATAATTCAAGGGATATGATAATAAATGTTATTCATTGAAAGTGCCAATAAGAAATATGACATCCCATTAGGAGTATATTGGTCTTGAGTGGATAGGACAAAGATTCATAGAAAATTGCTCAATGGAGTAAAAGAAAAGTGTTCAAAAATTGAGAAAGCCAGTGAACAAATAGAGATAATGGAAATGGATGTGATGATGTTGATGGTTAAGATGGTTTGAAAAAACTCTAGAATCAAGATGATGGTATGATACATAGTACATCATCTCAAGGTGTTGGAAGGGTCTAGCAAGGTAAAAATTGGGGATGATTTCCTAAGTGGAAACAATGGCCGATAGGGAATATTGGTTGGAAATGCAAAATGGCTAAGTGGAACTTGGGTAGAAAGTGTTCAAATTAGGAAACATTGGTGAAAATATGATCAGAATGATAATGCACAAGGATGCATGGATCTATAAGGATTCAATGATAGCTACATGGAGCACAAGAATCTAAAACATATATGCACTAGAGTGCATGGTATAAGTGATGCATGATGCATATGATAAAGCTAGAATGCATGTGCATGAAGTAGACATGATGAGATTGAATGCTTAATGCATATTGATGTGCATTTGTGCATGTGGGCATGCCTAAACATGCTTTTGGCATGCTTGTAGAATGAAAGAAGTCTGTTATTATATGTGAAATAATGATGTTATGATAATTGAATGATACTAATGATGGATTGTGTATCCATGAAAAATGTTTATAGCATGGATGAAAATGATGATGATTTCGTTGCTTATGGTAACCATATGTATGAAGACAAATAGGATGGAAAAATGTTGATCAATAGGTTGGTGAAGGGAGCATGCAAGATTCTACAAAATATTAGTTGATCATGTAGCATCAAGTAATGTAATAACAACCACGCAGGTATGCATGTGGGTTGCTTATGATGCATAAATGCTGAAGGGAATTGAGGTAAGAGTTCCCTCGGTTAAATTTTAAATATTTGAATTGATGTAAAGGTTGAGGGCCTTGAGTATACAAATGTTGTTTAATTCTCATTTATGATAAATTTAATTGCATGTAATGTTATTTTGCTCATGAGATCATAAGCAAGTCAAGTCAAGATACGTATTCCTGCTATAACAATGGATGCCAAAAGAGCTAGCCATGTGTGAGACCATGATGTGGTTGGATATGGAAGGGCCATATCACTATATAAGTTCTCAATTGGTCTTTCTAGTTATAATCGATGTTTGGACTAAAACCTCTTTGCCGAAACTGAAGAGCAGTAGAGGATTACATTCCCAATGTTGTCTATGGGTGGAAGAGGAATGTATCCAAAAGACCAAACAAGTAATTGGGAAGAGTTTAGATGATATTTTGAGGCGTTGGATAGACCTTCCAAATCATCATGGTGGAATACATGATATTGACATGCAGTATCCCAGAGTCAATGCAAGGATTCATTATGTATATGTGACCATGGGTATTGGCACATTAGTTTATTTATTGGTAATGATTGATTGCATTATGAAAAGTTGACATGCTAGATAATGCATGTGCAAGGAGTGATAGTTTCATTCCATTTAAGTGAATAATAGTGGGAAGTGATTGAATTTTTAGAGTAATATAATTCTGAAATCACTTCATGGGATGATTGCAAATGTTGCAATGAGATGATAATGTGCATGAATACTGACAATTTTTTTGACCGAATGAAAGTTGATAAAATTGCAGGAAAAATGGTCTTGGATATGGAAATGGTGTAAGCCCATAAGGAAGACTGATGCCTACTATGGAAAGAGCCAAACATTTTGAGAATGAATCTCATGCTTGAGAAACTTGATTTCTTATATGAAACATATTTGGAAAATTAATAAGTGAATTTCTATTATGATATATCATGATGATTGTATGTATGTGATAGAGATGAGATGATGGCTATTAAATCTTGAAAGCTTGGGAAGAAGGATACTGTAAGGACATGGGAACCCTATGATTTCCATAGGTTATTGACTACCAACAGATGTATGGTGGTGATTTGGTGCTCTCATTGCAGGTGGAAGTCTTGGAAAAATGGATCACCTAAGGGACTATGCAACAATGGAGGGGATTAATGAATCTTGAGTGTGAGTATAGAAAGGAAGAGGCAAATCATAATGCATATGGCATGGTGGTTGGAATCATGAGGGCATGTTAGAACAAACAATGAGGTGAATTATTTGCCATGGCATCTTTATGAAATAAAGAAATATCCATATAGATAAGTATTGGTTTACGATTGAAAAATTATTTTTAATTCTTGCTTATATTTTGGAGTTGAAAACTCTAATGAATAAGATAATTGTTATATGAAAATGAATATAACATATATGTTTTCATAATGGTTGTATAGGAACAACTGAAGCATGGAACCATACCTTGAGTACCAATAAAGAAGAGAATCAAAGGGAAGCATATCTCAAGAACAAAGGCATGGAATGAGTAAAGTCTAATGGACTTGTTGCAACTCGAAAGAAGAAAAGTGGAGATTAAATATATAATGTAGGAAGCACATATGCAACTATTTGAAGGTTTGGAGATTCTGGTATCACAACTAGATTTCCTGGAGCCATAGCTCAAAAAATTCCTGTTCTACTTTGTGTTGGAGCCCTAGAGGGAAGTGGTACAACTCGAGGGACTATAATGTAGTGAAGGGGGTACACTTACCTGTGTTATGTAGGTTGAGGGTAATGAGAGCCTTTTGG
Organism: Picea abies; assembly: GCA_900067695.1. NCBI lineage: Eukaryota > Viridiplantae > Streptophyta > Pinopsida > Pinales > Pinaceae > Picea > Picea abies. Next base: position 2,772 of record CBVK0101559983.1, on the reverse strand, counting down.
TTGGAATTACTATGGGAATCGACAAATTGTGAAAGTTGTTGCAACTGAAATTCCCGGAGCCGCATCTCCGATACTTGTTGGCTGATTGTGCACTAGATCTTGGAGGAGAGTGGTATAACTCGAGGGAATGCATAACAGAGAAGGGGGTACACTACCTTGGGTTGTGCAGATTGAGGAAAAGAGAGATTGTTGGTTGGAATTTCCACAAGAATTATAAATTGTAAAAATCATTATGTATGGTTTTGGGTCAAAATTCCTATGTATATATGGTTTTTGGGTTGGAGTGCCTATGTATTTATGTTTGAGCTAGAATGCCAATGAGATATTAGGTTGAAGATCCTATATTCCAACTAAAGGCCGGAGAGTCTGGAATTGTAATATGTGTGTAAAACTGTAGGCTGTTTTGCACTAAGGACAATGCAAAAAGAAGGGGGAGGGGATGTAACATCCCCAGTTTTAAATCTCCACAAATTATAATGTAATTGTATAAATGTGATTTAGTTTGGTGAGACAATATGTTTGGGGAGAAGATCCCATATTGATTAATATGGTTGAGGGCTGAGCTATACATTATGTACATTGGAATAATTAATAAAACAATAATCATGAGTTGCGATATAAGAGGGACATAAATGATGGGTGGCTATGATTCCAAAAGAGAGGGGGAATAAAGAAAGATCCAAAGGGAAACCCATGTCATTTGATTGAGTTAATGTGCCATTACCATATATTCCTCCCTTTGACTTATTAAACACTCAAACCTTGAATTCATGTAAAAGGGTGGGTGTGAGAAGTCACTTCCCATAGATATTGGGAGCATGGGGCTAAAGTACAATCAACATTGGAGAGTGTGGGAGTCAACATGCATGGGAGAAAAGGAAATCCAAGAGGGGAGTTTTTACATGCTTATTTTGGGATGCAAGAGAAGAGTTGAGTGCTAGGAATAGCACCAGCCATGTTGTGCTTAATGACAATGATTATTAGGTCGTGTTTATGCTGAAATTGTGGCTAATGCTCCTGTAAAAATGAGATGTGTTCCCATGGAAAATTTTCCTATTGAGGAAATGGATCAAGATCATTGTGAAGGCTATTGTGAAAAATTATGGAGTTGATGAGAGTTCTTGGAGTCCATAGTTATGAAATTTATAACCAATTGAGTACACTAGAGATCTGGAGGGAAGTGGGAAGGCCTTAGGGACTTCGTCGCAGAGAAGGGGGATCCCATTCCTTGGGTTGTGAAGGTTGTGGGAAGAGAGATGGTGGATGAGAATTGATTTTGGAGTAGAACCTGGGTTTTGGGTTGCAGATTATGGAGAGTGGACAATTGTATTATCCTTGATTAGGAACCCTTTGTAATTGTACATATAGGCTAGTGAGTCATTGGAACCAAGTATAAATGTAATGAACATATAGGTTGGTGATTCATTTTGGTGTTGCGTGCATCTGAGTAGCGCACAAAGAAGTGTTATCAAAGATAAGGAGCACACATTTTGTGTGTTGCGTGCACCTGGGTATGTGCACACACTGCACCATGTTGCTCACACTTGGGTAAGTGTGTGGTAATGACTTGGAAGTGTCTGGAGTTGAGACATGTGTGTGTGTGTGGCTATACATATTTTGAGGTCAGAGTACCTATGTGATTATGAGGCTGGTGAGCTTAGACACAGATAGGCCAGTGTTACTATCCATGCAAATATAATCATGGTTATTAATATAATATTGCATCACTATGTGCAGATAGACTCAGATGAAAAGAGATGGGGGGATGAATCCATCGAAAAGGGAAAAGGGAGGAATATTTTAATAATATTTTCGATAAGTGTAATGTGGATATGTTTTTATCCTAAGTTCTCAAGGGTAGAGAACAAATCACCAAGTGGCTTAAAGCTACTTTTGAAGGTGACAAGTGTCAAGTGGAAGGCATGCAATATATATTGTTTTCCTTAATGCATTTTGGGGATTATTGCATTATTATGAATGTTTCTAGGCTCTTGTCAGAAGGAGGGGGTTGAACTGTATGAAAAATCCGATTATTACCTTATCTACACAAAGAATATTGTAAGGAGTTGTGGTGATTTAATCTGAGTTTACTGCCGAGGAGATGGGTTGAAAGTCCATGAGAAATCCCTCTGAGTGAGAGATTGGCCATTGAGAAGTGGTTGTCAGACCTAGTAGATACTCTCCAGGTGAGAGTATTTCTGAGAATTATTCCCTGGTGCACTGAGCATTATTCATAGTGCTCAGAGACTTCTTTTCCGGTCTATTACTGGTAACCCTGGGAAGGGAAGGAAGTGGGGTAGCCAAAGGATTGTTGAGCAGAGAAGGGGCACACTTCCTTGGGTGTGATGGGTGCATGGGGAGTGAGGGATTTTGGGATAATTTCAGTAGTGGTCACTTAGGACTGAACAATTTTGTTGAGAGTCATACCTTAGTGTGTCACTAGAAGTTTTTTTCACGGTGGAGTTGAACCGCAACTCGGGGGTGACCTATTACTGAAATACTATGAGCAACATCATCTATAGATGGGAAGAACGTCTGAGTCAAGGCCACAGTTGGTGACTTTCATAAAAGATAAGTGTTTTTAATGTACTTGTATTCTTTACTATGTGCTTGTTTATCTATGTTTGACATGGGTTAATTCTTGTATGTTGTTGCATATAAGTATTTGATGTTATTCCGTTTAATGCTTCTTGCACATGTAAGTATGGTGCTTATAGTCTGTATTTGTAGTTGTGCATGGATATGAAAAATGTGGATAGTCTTTCCAGTTAA
>CBVK0101559964.1:0-12560 GCA_900067695.1 Picea abies | reverse complement strand
TACTGTGCATGGTTAATATTTCTAGATCTTGTTATTTCTGCTGCATTGTTGTAGTGGAGATTTTCAGTGTATAGTTATTTTATGATAATTGTGGCAAGAAAATATTTTTTTTATTGAAATCATAAGTAAATAACTATTAGATCCAAAAAAATGAAAATTCAACATGGTATCAAAGTGTTGTTGAAATATTGCCACTGCACAATATCTATTAGTTGTCATTGCATTGATTTGAATTTGACGTTCGTTGAGCATTTATTGGGCTGAGTTGGGGAGAATTTTGGCATAGAGTAACTCGCCTTTCCCTAGTGCACCTACTACACTTCTCATACTGGAAATGACTCAAAGTTGAAGTTTTAGGGTTTCAGGCCTATTGACATATCGCTAGACATTAAATCCTCTGGTTCAAACTTTCTCTTGTCAAGATGGTGTTCGGTATCATATTAGAAGACATGTTGGATGGTACTACAAATTTTTAATCTTGGAAGACCAAGATACTCTTCATCTTGGATGAAAATGATATTCAGAAGTATGTAAAACAAAATGTCTTAGAACCAGCTAGTGACAAAGAAAAATACAAACATAAAAAGAATGAAGCGAATACTAAAAGAATCATGACTAGTTATGTAAGAGACCATTTGATTCCACACATTGATGAGTTGAGAACTTCCAAAGAAATGTATGACACCTTGGTGGGATTGTTTGAAAGTAATAATACTAGAAGGAAGCTATTCTTTAGGAATCATCTCCATTGCATCACGATGACCACATCAAATTCAATTGCCACCTATTTCATGAAAGTATCTCAATTAAAGAATAAACTTTAGGCTATTGGAGACACCATTGATGATGCAGAACTTGTCATTGTAACTCTTAATGGGTTACCTTCTTCATGGAACCATTTGTTCATAGCATTTGTGGACAAGAAAATTTTCCCAAGTTTGATTAGCTATGGGTTGATTGTGTATAGGAAGAGGCAAGTTTTTTTTTCCAAGAATAACTCGTAGAAACCCCATGATGAAGGAACTCAAGCTCTTGCAGCTCTTGTAACAAAAGAGAAAATGAGAACAAATTTTGGAAAGAAAAATACAAGTGAAGGATCAAATCCAGTCCAAAAACAGAAAAATAAATACCTCTCACAGGTTAGGTGCTATAATTGTAATGCATTTGGTCACTTTTCTTGTTAATGTCCTCAGAAGAAAAGGAAAGGAAGGTAGCATGCATCAACAACCAATGTCGATGAGGATCCACCACAAAAGAAGATAAAGGAATATAAACTTGATGAGATTGCAGATGAACTTTAGAAACACTATTTATTTTAGTGACATCTGATTTATATATAATAGTGTTTCGAGACACATTTTCTCTTGTTCCTATTATTCTCTTACCATAGAAATATTTCTTTTGTCTGCTAATTTCTTGTCCTGGAGAGACTACCATGGAGAAATGATTGTTCACAACAGTAGATAAGTGTTGCTCTTGTTCTTGTTATTATCATTTTTTTTTCTAGGAAGGTCACAAGTGATAGCTCTGAAAGAGATTGTGATGGTTGCAGGTAGAAACATATTAGATGGTCTCTAGTTTGAGACATAGATAAGACTTTCCAAGACATTGGATTGTGGAAATGACAATATATTTCCATATATTGAAGGATAACATAATGAAGTTAGAATCTTCTGAAAAGAAGGGTACTTTTGTGGCATACATAGTGTCTCATATAGAGGAGCACGAGGATTCAGGGGATGACCATACATATCCTTCTAGTTCAATTTCTCCTCCTTCATACTATCAGGAGGAGCCAACATGGTTAGTGGATCTACCTAGAAATGTTGGAGCGACCAGGAAGAGGCCAACTTGGCTTCGTGACACTTTGTAGGATACAAAGAAGCATACAAATCCCAATTATAATTTCAGGGAGAGAAAATGAACTCATAGATTCTCGATTTATATGGAATTTATCAGTTACATCATCGATTCCAAACCTTCCAATTATGAGGAGGAGTAGGTGGCTACACTAGTGGTGAGGTAGATAGCCCCACTGAGTACCAGCGTTTAGTTGGAGTTAGACCTCAGGATCTAGTAGGGAGGAGAATCCTCCCAGGACAATTCATAGGAGATTAGACTTTAGAGGAAATCAATAGATACAGAGGGAGAAGATGGCTCCAGATATTTACAGACTCAGAGGGAGTCAAGTTTCATAGGGAGCATGTGAACTCAGAGTGAAATTGATCTTAGAGAGAGGTAGTTGGCTTAGAGGCAGAGTCGATCATTTAGAGGGAGTTCCCCCTCAGGTGCAGGTGGAAGAGAGACATCTTCTAGGATAGACAGACAAATGTCATGAGTCAAGGAGGCCAGACAGAAGCTTCAGAAATAAGAGGCTTCTAATATATTTGAGACCTCATGGAAGGATTCCCTTATTTTAGTAGATTTTCTACAGTGATAAAGGAATCAACTAGTTAGGAGGACCCGGGTATGGATTTTTCCTCAGTCATAGAGGGAGAAACCAATGAGGCAAACTCGACAATAGGTTTTGCTTCAGTGACAAAGGGAGTTCACCTAGAGTTCGAAGTGGAGGATATTTCCAGATCTGTTATTTATTGGTATTATAGGTGTGACGAAGATCATATGAGATCTTCCTAATTCAGGGGATACTGATGAGGTTCGATATGATGGACTACAAGTCCATGGATACACCTATGGAGACAAATGTGAAGAAGTTGAGTGATTCTTCTTTAGATTCATATTTGGTGGATCCCATGATGTACATGAAGTGGATTGGATCCTTGATGTACCTGGTTAATACCAGGCCAAATATTTTCTTTGCAGAGAGCACCCTAAGCCAGTATTTGATTGAAGTCATAAAGTTCCATTGGGTTTCAATGAATCATGTGTTGAGGTACCGACATGATATAGTTGGATATGGTTTTTCTGAGATGGTGAAGTGAGGCTACAAGGATATACAAATTATGATTGGGCAGGGAGTGCAGTAGATAGATTGAGCACCTCAAGGTGCTACTTCATCTTGGGATCAATTGTGATTTTTGAGATAAGCTAGAAGTAGGCTACTATAGTATTTATTACAACAGAGATGGATTATATCACAGCCAGTGTCACAAGTAGTGAAGCAATGTGGCTTTGGAAGATTCTTGTAGGACTTCATCTGAGACATGGTTAAAAAGGGAGTAGTGAAGCTCCAATACATATCCACATATGAGAAGATTGTAGACATTCTCATGAAGCCTCTGTCCAAGGAAATGGACAGATGAGTAGAATCAGGAAGACATTCTCCCAGAATGGACATGCTGACTTGGCTGAGGAGAATGGCCTAGGCGTAATATTTCTCCTTGGTCATGCTGACTTGAAAAGGAGTGATAAAAATCGGCGTGATCTAGAGACAATATTGGCATGATGAAAAATGTCTCCCTTGCTAAGAGGGAGTATTGATGTTTTGGCCAGCATCGGGAATATATTCTCCTTAGATTGGTCATGTGAATTGTATAAGGAGAATAGCCCAAGCGTAGTCTTTATCCTAGGTCATGTGACTTGATAGGGACCGAAAAAGACTCAAGGTACATATGCATCAGGAAAACATTCTCCTCAGATGACCATGTGACTTGGCCAAGGATAATATCCCAGGGTGTTGATGTTCTCCATGTATTGACATTGGGCAGATGTTCTCCTTAGATGGCCAAATGACCTGGCTAAGGAGAATGGCCCAAGTATAGTCTCTATCCTTGATCATGTGACTTGACAAGGAATGATAGAGACTCGAGGTTCTATGTGGGAGATATATACATCAACTGGGTTCATGCTAGAGAAGATTACACCAACTGTGCTCAAGGACAACTTTTTTATGAAAGAAGAAATCCAAGAAGTTCAAGAAGACCCATATGACCATTAAAGAAGCCCTAGGAAGTAACTGAAGACCCAAGAAGAGAATTCGACCTCCATAAGTAAAACACAGAAAATAATAAAGTGAAATTAAAGACCCATGAAGAGAAGTCAGCCCCGCATAAAAAGACAAGCACTTGGACAAGTATAAATAGAGGCAGAGTCATTTCATTTGAAAACACACAACTTTTATCTGTATAAATAGAGGCAGAGTCATTTCATTTGAAAACACACAACTTTTATCTTCAAGTTCGCACTAGCCAATTGTGAGTTGTAGTAGTTATATTTTCGCTATCTCTTGGGGTCCTTGTTATCTTGGTGAATGCGCCACACTTGGAGAGGCACTAGACTTGGAGAAGGTCTCTCTTGGTTGTATCTCGACTATTCTATTGGGATGCTAGCTCTTGGAGACACTAGGCTTGGGGAAGACATTCTCTCTATGGTATTTTGATCTATTGATGGTGATGTACAGGTAATATCTTGGAATGAATTCTTCTATAAGAAAGGTTGTTGGGTTTTCTCCCAAGGTTAGGTTTCCCAGGATAAATTCTTGTGCTCTGGTGTCTACATTGCATGGTTAATATTTCTAGATCTTGTTATTTCCGTTGCATTGTGTATATTTATTATATGATAATTGTGGCATGAAATGAAATTTTGTATTGAAATCATAAGGCAATACCTATCAAATCTGAAAATCCAAAAATTCAACAATCGGCTTGAAAACAATTGTAAGTGGACCTTTGAATATGGTAATCTCAAATGAATTCGAATGGAAAAAGAGGTGTAAGACTTAGTACTTGCAAGTTTAATCTGGAAATTCATGAAGGTTATAAAAAATTGTAAAATATAGTACAAGTAAATATCAATGAGACAAAAGTGAAAAAAATTAATTGAAAAGAGAAAAAATGAATAGGAGATAAGGTTGAGGAATGGGAAGTGAAGGGCCATGGATGTTGGCCTTCCCTTATCCCCCATATCTCCCTATTTATCTTATTAATTTCAATATCAAAGGTTATTTTGGCCAATGATAGAGTCATGGATAGATAGACATGAAATGAATGTAACCAGAGATTGCATGAATGAATAACTGAGCCCCCCATTCGAAGTTGGTTTTCCCAATTGGATTTCCAAGGTAAATTGTTTTTGTTCATGGATTGATTATTGTGTTTGATATTGTTATTATTCATGTTAAATGGATGCATGGTTATTTTTTGGTGTGTGGAATCATTCTCTATGTGTAATGGAGTGCATTAACGAATATGTGATGGAAATTACATGATTTAGTCTGAGATATGAAATCTATGGTTGAAAACAACAGTTGTTGCTCCTTTTTAACCAAGTTTCTAATTCCCTTCCCTCGTATCTATCTATTTTTCCTCTACTCATATTGTTTTCCTCTCCCTTGAGTGAATTTCTCTTTCCTCAAAGACATATGTCCTCTCTTTCTAAGTGATTTTGCATTGATGGGAGCTTTTAATTGTTGGGTTAGAATTCCAATTGCCCAAGTGAAATTTTTAATTGATGGGTCAAACTATATTACATGGGTTATGTTCCTCTCATCCATGGGTCTTACAATGGTCGTATAGGCCACACACAACATCTACACATCAATTTTCCTCTCCCTAAGTGTTTAAACTAGTTTACAAGCATTTATTTGATCCCCGAGCATTTAAACTAATTTGCTAGTCATTTTGTTTGTTGGCCAACCAAGACATGGTGAAATCAGTGAGGAATTGGCAGGATTCTATCTGAATTTCATTAGCTTAATTACATGGCCAACATATACAACATTAATGAGTATGTTATTGGTCATTCAAATAGGAATCTAGGTTCTTCACATCGAATTAGTGTTACCAATGTTGGCAATGGTGGTTTGACTGTGGAATGCAATTATGTCTTTATTGTATGATTTAACATTTCCTTTAATCATTGGAATAATTGTTTAGAGAACTCATAGAAATCTTAATCTTGATTATGCACTCAATCTTTGCATGAATTTATCAACGTTTTTCTTCCTATTAGTCCCTATTTTGGGAACAATGCTAATAGTAAATACTCTGATTTCACAATGTTCACATGGAATATGCTATCATATTATTGTTGTAAGAGAATGTTGGACAAGACTACTATTTGAGTGACTGTTAGAATTATGTGTAAGCCAAAAGAGTTCTTGGGGTTTAACATTGTTCAAGCATCTACTTGATCACTTGGTTACCTATGTTTCCTTGTCTTCTAGTCCAAAAAATACTCACGGAGATGTAGTGGTGCTGGTAAATGATTTAATATGAGTTATTTCTCAATTCTGAATTGAGAACATAAATCTCGTGATCTCTCTGAAATAGATGACTCCCATAACATTGGTATCAGGACACCATTCAAAGAGAGGAGCCACATGAATTCTATACTTAGAGATACCATGTTTATTAAATATTGATTGAGCCTCCATGTGCCAATAAGGTTTTTCCAAATTGATCAATTCCAAGGAAATGTTTAGAAGGAGATGAGAAGGTTTTCACTCATAATTGGATTCAACACACATAAGCTAAAAATTAGACACTTGATTGGAATATTGGAAAATACGCTACATAGAGTTGTTAGGCAGAGAGGTGTTGTAGAGCCTTGATTTTACTAGCCTAATTTTTATTTCCATCGTTATTTGTTGGATGTGTGCAGGTTAAACACAAGAATAGGCCTTGTATCCAGGAGGAGTAGGTATCGTTGAAAAATAAAGACAGAGAGAATCATTAGAAACATACTTTAACAAAGGGATTCATTTTGGTGAAGTGAGTGGGCTATAAGCACCTCATTTACGGATCAGATGGTATCAGAGAAATGCATCCTTGACTATGACACATATTCTATAACATTGAAGAGAACATTAAAGACCTCATCATGGGTAAAGCAAGCAAACATAGGTTGGAATAATTAAGTGCCAACAATTCCAAGCTTCAATAAGAGAAAAAATACTTGAAAGAGAAGGTCCACGTGTTCAACAAAAGGATGAGAGAGATGGAGAAGCACCTTGATACCTATACCAAACTGATACCATTTATAAAGAAGAAGTTTGAATAATTCCAAGACTCCATCATCGTGGTCATGGTACATTGGGAGAAACACATAGTGCAGCTTGATGAGAAGGTCATTTAGTTGGATAGCTGGTAAGATGATAATCTCACATAGATGACGAAACAACTATAAAAAGAGTTGGCAGAGAAGAAGGAGGCCTTGGAGAATTTCCAAGAAAATGTACAAGAGACCAAGGAATCAAGGCCACTTTCCATGGCCACTTCCCAAGATAGTACAATGAATGAGACCACGATGGTAAACTCACCTTCCATAGAAATTTTTATAGAGAAAATTGGTGACTTCAAAAATCATACTAGAGGAATTGGTTCCAATATCCTAAGGAAGATGGTCTATGAGGGACAAGGGCTAGGAAACAGAAGTAAAGGAATTCTACAAACCCTCTGCAAGAGCAATACAATCTCATAAATAAAAAGGTGTCTGCAAACCCTCCCAAGGGGAATCCTACAAGGGAGCCTCAAGTTAAGGTACCTTCTTCAAGTCACCCTAAGAAAGACGGTTCTGCAAAGGATGCATTGGAGAAAGGAAAACAAAAATAAGAGACCCCAAAGAAGGTACCAATGACAAAAAGGGATGCAGTCATCAAAGAGGTAGAAAAAACACAATCTCCTTTTAATTTTGAAAATGAAATGGAAAAAATCAAAATTTATGATTCTTTTAATGAGTTGATAAGAAATGGTGAATATAACAGCCAAATCATCAAAATGATGAAAATGGAAGAAGCATATAATACTTTGAATGTGCAATATGATCACCCTGCAATCTTATTTGGTACTCAGGTGGAAGAAAGTGGCGATGATGGTGATGTACCTCCTTTCTATGCCAGCCTTAAAATTCATTATATGACCTTACACAATGCAATGTTATATTTAGGAGCATCTCATAATATGATGTCAAAGGTAATCATGGATGAACTATTTTTGGACATCACTAGACCTTACAAAGATTTGTTCTCTTTTGATTCAAGGAAGGTAAAGTGTTTGTGTTTGATCAGAGACCTGGTTGTGTCCCTATCTCAAATCCCATCAAAGAATCTGGTCATGGATGTAGTTGTTGCTGATATCCCTCCAAAATTTTGCATGTTATTGTCAAGGTCATGGGCTTCAAAGTTGAAGGGCACTCTACAAATGGACATGTCCTATGCAACTATACTAGTTTTTGGCCAAGAAAGGAGACTGTACAAGGAAGTAGTGCTGAAGTACATGGTGAGCAACAAGAGCAAACCAAAAAATCATCCTATTTATTCTGTAGACACTGAGGTTGGTTCTTCAATTTTTTACAATGACCTATGCTTTGAAGAAGAAGATCCAAATACTGTTGAACTCCCTATGAAAGATGAGGCAGATCATCAAGCAGGGAAAATTTCAGATCAACAACACAATGAGGATGAAGAAATGTGGAATATGAATTTTGATGGAATATGAATTTTGATGGAGCTACTAGTAAGGAGGGAGTTGGAGCAGGTGTTTGCATAATTCCTCCTAAAATAGGTTCAAAACTTTTCTCTTACAATTTTTCTTTTGATTGTACAAATAAAATGGTTGAATATGAGGCATTGATTTTGGGTTTGAACACTTTGAAAGAATTGGGTGCAAAAAGAATAGTTGTACATGGATATTATGAGCTTGTCATAAATCAGTGTAAGGGAATATATCAATTAGAACATCCTAGGATGAGGGCATACAGAAACATAGTTCTTGAAATACTTGAGAATTTTACATAATATAACCTCTCAATGATTCCAAGAGGAAAAAATCCTCTTGTTGATGCATTATCCACTTCAGCCTTTGTTTTCAAGATTCCTATCTTTCCAAACAAAAAATATGAGATTGAATTCAAGCACAAACTACCAGTACCTAATAACATCAAATATCGACAGCTTTTTGAGGATGATAAGCAAGTGGTAATATTTATCCAAATGTCTGATGAGTTTTCCAACATAAATATTGATGATGAAAAATGTTGTGATCAGGAAGAATATGCATCCATGTTTTCAAATGATGATTATTTCCAAAATCAAATTACTGGTAGAGACATTGTTCAGCTCAAAAATAATGTCATCCCCAAGGGCTTGATTCCATTGGAAAAGATTTTTGAAAATAATTATGTGGAAAGAAACCCCAAGGTCACTGCAAATGATGAAGAAATAAAGGATTGTAACATTGGGACTCACGAAAGTCCTAAGATTATCAATCTGTCTAAGATACTCAGTCTGTAAATTAAGGAAAGATACATCATCCTAATGAAGGATTTTCCAAAAAACAAATCTTGGAGCTATGAGGATTTGAAGGTTATGACACAAAGGTTATTCAACATGTAATTCCAATAAAAGATGAGCAAAAACCTTTCAAACATAAATTGAGAAGGATTAATACTTTACTGTTGCCATTAATTGAGAAAGAGGTAAGAAAGTTGGTTGATGCTAATACTATAGTGTCTTTAAGATTCTCTAAATGGTTGGATAACTTAGTTCCTATCAAAAAGAAAAGTGGTGAAATAAGGTTGTGTGTATACTTTCACAATTTGAATAGGGTTTCCCTCAAATACAACTATCCTCTTCCCAAGATGGATTATATTCTGCAGAAAGTGGTTGGATCACAGAAAATGTCAATGCTTGATGGATTTTTTGGATACAACCAGATCATGGTGCATTTGAATGATCAAGAGAAGACAACTTTTACAACACCCTAGGGTACATTCATGTATGCAAAAATGCCTTTTGAACTCATGAATGTAGGGGAAACATTCTAAAGGGATATGGATATAGATTTTGCTGATGAAAAAGATAAGTTCATTGTCATTTATTTAGATGATATTACTGTGTTTTCATATTTTGATGATAAGCATCTAAAAATTTTGAAAAGGGTTTTCCAGAAATGTAGGAGGTTTGGCATTTCATTAAATCCCAAGAAATCCAACTATGGAATGCAAGAGGGAAAACTACTTGGTCATATCATCTCAAAAGAAGGAATAAAAATAGATCTGTGGCTGCAATTCTAAAGATTGATACTCCCAGGAGGAAAAGGGAGGTACAGTCTTTTCTTGGAAGGGTGAATTTTCTGAGGAGGTTTATCCCTAATCTGACAGAAATCATAAAGTTCATTACCAGCATGCTCAGAAAAGTTAGGGAGATAAAGTGGACTCCAAAGGCCAGAAAGTCCTTTGAAGATATAAAGATAGCATTGACCAAAGCACCAGTTCTAGCCAGTCCAGACTATGCAAAGGATTTCATATTTTTATCTTTTGCATCATAACACACTATTGCTGGGGTTTTTCTTCCAGAAAGATGAAAAAAATTATGAAAGGCCCATATCCTATTACAACAAAACTCTGAGAGACTCTCCATTGAAGTATGACATCGTGGAGAAGCAAGCATATACACTGGTAGAAGCCCTTAAATAATTTAGAATTTACATTTTGCGTTCTCATGTTATTTCTTATGTGCCCAGTAATGTTGTGAAATATATCTTGACTCAGTATGATCCTGAAGGAAGAAGAGGGAAATGGATAGTTTTTTTTCTTGCATATGATATGGAGATAAATCCTACAAAGTTGATTAAAGGGTATGGGCTTTCCAAACTGATGACACGATCAAATTATGATGTTTTGGGGATAAAATTTATTGCAGATCTGTTAGAAAATTTAAGAGAAGAAACAATCCCATAGGTATCCCAAAAATATATTGAATATCCATGGTATGTTCACATTATATATGTGTTGATAAATTTACAAGGTCCTCCTGAATTAAGAAAAACAAAGGCTATGTTTATGAAATTAAAATCAACAAAGTTTTGTATTCTTGATGGTTCTCTGTATTGGAAGGATCTAGGGGGAATTTTGTTGAGTTGTTTATTGTAATATGAAGTAAAACATGCTATCAAAGAATAACATAAGGGTGACTATGGAGGGCACCATTATTGGAAAACCATAGTGCATAAGATACTAAGAGCGGGGTTATATTGGCCCAACATTTTCTATGATGTGTAAAAGAAGGTGTCAAGTTGTCATGAATGTCAGATTTTTGATGGCAAAAGGAAATTGTTGCCTTTGCCTTTAAAACAAATTTATGTTGAAGCATTATTTAGGCAATGGGGCCTTGATTTTATAGGAGAGATTCATCCACCATATTCAACTCAAAATAGATAGATATTGATAGCTACAGACTACTTCACCAAATGGATTGAAACAGTCCCAACAAGGCAAGCAACTAATGTTGTCATCATCCAATTTCTAGAAAGTAACATTCTGCCTAGGTTTGGTTGCCCAGTCAAAATAATAACTGATAATGCAACAAAATTCAAGTCCAAGAGAATGAAAAAGTTTTGCAGTGATTACAGCATAACCCTTGGTCATTCCACAACTTATTACCCATAGGGTAATGGATTAGCTGAGTCATCCAACAAGAGTCTGACAAGAATTATCAAAAAGTTGTTACAAGAAAACAAGAAGACTTGGAACAAGAAAATTATTTATGCACTATGGGTTGATAGGATCACTACCAAGAGGTCTATTGATACATCACATTTTCAGATTGTATATGGCACAGACGCAATTTTCCCCACCTCATTAGGGTTGCTAGTTACGAAATTTCTGCAAGAATAGGAAGTTGAACCAAATGATGCTCAAAGGAGGATCAATAAACTCATTCATGTAAAAAAAATGAGAGAAGAAGTGTACAACAACACACAACTGCATCTGGATAAAATGAAGAATATTTTTTATAAGCATATGAAATTTGGTGATTTCAAGTTAGATGATCTGGTGCTGAAATGGGATGCAAGAAATGAAAATAACGGGAAGCATGGAAAGTTTGACTACCTCTGTCTGGGACCATTCATAATTGTTTCTTATCATGGAAGAAATGCTTATCTACTGCAAGAGATCAATGGAGATCTCATTAGTGGAGGACCTATGAATGGCAGGTTTCTCAAACACTACATTACTTAAAGCATTTTGATCTTTTCATCTCATTGTAAATGACCATTTTATTTTTTAGATAGAGCAATTGAAGTTATCATTGAGCATAAATTGAAGACTGAAGTGAAGGCCCTAAGATTCTGTTGAGTTTATCTAGCATGTGTCAAGTTTGAAAAAGGGTTTGTCAGTCAGTTTATTTTGTTTTCTATTTTTAAAGTATTTTTTAATCAAAATAAATCCTAATGGATAAGGCACCTGGTCTACTATTCTTTGTTGCCTCATAGGGAGGACAACATCCCCATTGGAGCCAAATGTTAGTGTCATTATTTTCAAAGTAGAGTTATAGGTTTGTCTTGAGTTTGCAAAGACATCCCTTAGTCTTGAGAAGACCATACCATTCTTAATTGAGTCATTGAGTGAGTGTGTGTGTTATCAAAGAGTTATGTTTCATGAGTTGTTTCAAGGTTTGTGAGTCATTATTGTATAAACCATCAAATGGCATGTCAAAGAGAGTCAAGTCATAAGTCTAGGTGGATGGGTGTCATGGATCATAATAACATATTACAAAGGATAGAGAGTAATAAAATGGTCATTATGTCATTTTATTATCTTTCAAAGTGGTTTTGTACTTGGTCTATAGAAAGGACACACACGCTATGAAAAATACTTAG
>CBVK0101559948.1:0-14864 GCA_900067695.1 Picea abies | reverse complement strand
CTCAGTTTGGTTACTCTTCCAAACATATGGAGAGTTTGTGGTGCCTCCTGCATCACAAAATTATGTCAATATTACGTTTCTTGAGTCCGATCATCTCTCGTGATTTTGTCCAAGGGAATTTGTATCCAACCTGAGTCAACCATTCTGCAGTTTGTCTCTTGAATTTCATGAGTTGGCCATCACATGAGTCCAGTCAAGTCCAGATTCAAAATCAATGAAGTTTTGTGCCTAATGATCGAGATCCTTCATTATTTCCCCAACGACATGTTGAATACCTCATAGTAGCGAGTCTCACACTCTTATTGTACTCCTACCTGAACTATTGAAGATATTGAAGTTATTGATCGAGATATGAAGTCCTCATCTCTAGCCACAGGTGTTGATTCTTCTTGATGATGCATATTGTATTGTATTCAAATATCATCCAGTGATTTTGAGATGTAGATCCAATGTGTATTGCTCATGGATATAATTTATATAGACATTTGTATGACATGGATATGCAGTGTACTTAATTGGCAACCATGATTAGTTCATCCCAAGCATGGGTATGCCCACATTAGAGAGATTATTATTTTTTTTATATGGAGACCTCTCAAACTCTAGTCCCAGGCTCACTTGACTCTGTGCCTTCCCATTGTTAAATATATTGTAATGTATTTTTTCCATCAGTTTCTGTTATGATCTCACACATTAGGGGGAATCTGTTATAGCCCTAAAATTCCCTACCTATGCATACATGGCATTGGCCTTTCTACTTGCACAATTTTCCAAACTACTGATGAGGATATCTCTTTAAAAAACCATTTTTTGGAGCATCTACGTGCCCTGTTGCACTACTTCCCACATACATACACTAGTTGCATGCTACACAGATCACGTACATAGGATAGTTGCATACTAAACAACCCATGTTTACCTCCAAAAGTTGCAATAAATAAAAAGTTGCAAGGAATTCGACAGATTTTACGGGCTATCAAGGGTTTCCCAATCAATTCAACTATTGTAACCCATCCCCAAACCGAATAACTATCATTTTTCATATAAAATGAGGTCTTGTGGTCCCATTCCAACATCAAGCATTAGAACAGAAAAAATCTACCAAAATCCCTTCCCCCTCTTATTCCAAATATTACAACCCTTTCTAAGGTTTGGGCTCAATATTCCCTCTCTATCCCTTCCTCCTATACAATCCCTTCTCTTTCCCTAAAAGTGATTAGTTGATTGTGAGAGAAGGCCTTGTGATGATGCATTTGGAGATTAAGAGGATCCTAGACCTAGTTTGCGGAGCATAAGTCATTGAAGGTTGTAACTTTTAATCTTCAAACTGAATAAAAGAGTCCTTTTCTTGTCCCAAATATTATGTGTTTATTCTTTTCATTTGATTTATGCATAATGGTTTATATCTAACCCTAATATTGATGAGTAGAGATAGAATATTTGTAGCATTGTTTGTCTAAGTATTCCTGTAGGTCAACTTTGGGAGGAGACAGACATCTTGGAAAGCTACAAAGACAGAGGAGGTCTAGATCGAACGTAGGACCAAAGATACTACTTCTTACCTACTTTCTTATCTCTTTTTGTTGATTTGTTTGGAGTGTTTGGGATAGTTTTGAATAGGATTGGTTTTTAAGGGAGATCATAGCTCTGCCTGTACTTTTACCTTGGTATAATAACAGGGGGATTTTCCCCACTAGCATACAAACCCCTTAAATTGCCTCTTATTCTTCATGATTTTCCTCTGAAACACTATAAATAGGTTTATATCTAACCCTAATATTGATGAGTAGAGATAGAATATTTCTAGCATTGTTTGTCTAAGTGTTCCTTTAGGTCAGCTTTAGGAGGAGACTGACATCTTGGAAAGATAGAAAGACAGAGGAGGTATAGATCAAATGTAGGACCAAAGATACTACTTCTTACCTACTTTCTTATCTCTTTTTGTTCATTTGTTTGGAGTGTTTGGGGTAGTTTTGAATAGGATTGGTTTTTAAGGGAGATCATAGTTCTGCCTGTACTTTTACCTTAGTATAGTAATAGGGGATTTTCCCCACTAGCATACAAACCCCTTAAATTGCCTCTTATTCTTCATGATTTTCCTCTGAAACACTATAAATACCTACCTATTTTTTATGGAGGACTTGAAAAGATTTCAGTTGAAAAGAACATCTAGGGATTTGAGAATTTTCTTGACCTTTTCGAAGTTGAACATGTTGATGTTTGTTTGATATCCTTTTCTCAATCATTGCAAGGAGATGTCAAAGAATGGTTTAGGAATTTGCAACCTGAATCAAACAACCCATGGGATGAATTAAAGGATGCTTTTCTGAAGTTATGAGGTGAAATAAAGTCTTGGGACCAGTATTTTGCAAAGTTTCATGCTATGAAAAGACATAAGGAAGAAACCGTCTCTATGTTCAGCAAGAGGTTTTCTAGTTATTACTAAAACACGCTTAAAGAATTTAAACCTCCTAAAGTTGCAACCATGCTTAATTATGCAAACAAATTTCATCCAGATTTGTCTTTTCTTCTGATGGAGAGGAGGCATGCTACCTTGTGGAAGATGTTCAATGATGCTTAAGAGGTTGAAGACAATTTACAAGCTTGTGGTAAGTTATCTGAGAATATTGGGGATGATGCATTAGATGGTGAAGTGTATGAACATGAGGTTGAGAATGAAAAAAATAGGGTGTTTACTCAACTCTTGATCTTTTTAATGATAAGGAGGAAGTTGATTCTTTTATATATTCACCTATTGAGTGTCATGAAAGTGAATTTGCAGATCATCATGTTGAGGAGCAAGTTGTCCCAATTTTCATTTTTGATGACATTGTATATGTATTTGAATTTCCCAAGTATAATGAATATGCTGATGATTATATTGTTGATTTTAAGGTTGAATTTTCATACCAAGCAACTACATTTTCTCTGACAGGAAATGATGATTTTGAATAGTCCCAACAAAGCAGTCAACCTGCATATTTCAGCTATGACAACGATGACAAAAATGAGGAAAGTATCGAGTTAGGTGAAGGAAATACTATAGCCTTGTGTTTTTCTTTATTCCAATTACTAAAGGGGAATTTTCATAGTGTTATAAGTCAATAGTTCTACAATTATGCCAGTGAACATGGAGAAAACAATGGGTTTGCTGATGAAAACTCTTTGCCCTTATGCTTTGCTTCATTTAAATTGTTGAGAGAAAATTCTGAAACCATTAATGAAGTTGAGGAGTGTGGGATGATGAAAATTCATCTATACTTAATGGGGAAAATTGACAATAAATTGCAGCAATCTCCTCTTTTTTTTCACGACCCAATAGTTGATTATATAGAAGGTTTAAATAGTCAAAATTTGAAGCTATTGGCCAACTATCAATCTGGAAATGAAGATGATAAAAACTCAGTTTTGTATCTAGCATCATTTTCTTGTCCGATAGGGGTTTCATTTCAAAAGTCTTATGAATATTGTCAGTACCTTCATGACAACTATCAATTGGATCTGTATGAAAGCGAGAATGTAGATGAAGGGTTGATACATAATGGTTGTCTTATGAATTACTTTGAAGATCCTTTTGCAATTTTCTTGGAGTCAAAAATTGCACATAAGTTCTTAAATCTTGTTATAATCAAATTTGTTTGCAAGTTTTTATTGAAATTTCCATCAAGCAGGTTTCTCATTTTTTCCCTAAGGGAACACATGCAAGAATATCAAACAATGGACAAAGTGCTTGCATGGATGCACTAGGTGTTTGATTTCACTTGATTGAGCAATCTCTGCTTCATTTTAGTAGAGTAGGAGTGTGTGGAATAATATTCTATGGGAAAGCATCTTTTTCAAAAGTTTTGAGTTTATTTTTCATCATTTTTTTTATTTTTTTAGTTTTAGTTTGTAGTAGTGTTTTCATATTTCATTGTACAGTTTGGCTTGCAATTATGTACACTTTTGTTTTCAGCAGGTTTGGTCACAAATCATTTTGAACAGGTTGCATATGTGGTTTGGTAAAATCCCAATATTTTGGCACTGGTCTTCGGGTTCTTTGTCTCCTCGCAGGGAAAACACCATCCCCATTAGAGCCAATGCTATCACTCTATAAATTTTACATCTATTTATGGGTAATTTTGTAGCATTGGGACACCTATTGTTAGATTCAGTTTCAACAACAACAAAAAAGGAAGATGGGGAAGAAACCTACAAATCTTGGCAATAAAAAAGTTAGTTTTTTAAAACCAATTATGCTCTTAAGTTCTTTAAATGGTGTTTAAATTCTAGAAGATGGGGAAAAAACCTACAAATCTTGGCAATAAAAAAGTTGTCTTTTTAAAACCAATTATTCTCTTAAGTTCTTTAAATGGTGTTTAAATTATATTTTATAAATACTTAGGCCCAAGGTTCAATTTCCAAACTAAGCATCGGGCACCCAACACATAAGCCCAAGCACCAAGGGTCGAAGTCACACTACACATTAAGCATCGACAACAACAAATCCTGACACCAAAGCTAGCGACTAAGCGCCAAAGCCACCAAGAAGGAGCCCACGGATCTAAAATTATGATTACACATCACCCATAAAACAAGAGGCCTGTATATATTAATACATGCAGAGTCGTTCATAGGATGCATGTGGGATTATCGCCATGGGGCTAAATAAAATGACAACAGACCAACAAATATTGAGGACAGTTTGTGCGAAGCCCATGTCAACCAAATGTGAATTTAAAATTCAAAACACCTGACTGATGTAGTGTCACAACTATCATGAGCTCCAGGGAATACCAAGTTCACTTCTAAAAAGGGTTTTTTTGGCAGGTGACAATTTTTCAAGTAGAAAAAGAGCTCGCAAGTGTCGAGGCCAAGCTCATAGAGGTCAAAGAGAGTATAGAAAGGTGTTTTCTCTTGTAGCCATGCGTCTATTGCATTATCCCATGTGTTATTTAAATTCAAGGCTTCATCTATCAGCCAAATGAAGCATGCAAACCCCTTTGTAGTTACTGATATTTACTTTTGACAAATTTGTAGCTGATAGAAAATGAATGTGCCAAATGTTGAGGTCATTGACATCAGAGGAATTGCAGGCCTTGGGTGTAAGGGATGTTTTGACATCAATTGTTCATTTCTTGTGGAGTATGAATCTTTTAGGAGGAAATTATGGCATGTTCGAATGGTCAAGATAACGACAATCAACAACTTTCTCATTTCCCTATTGCAAGGAAATGGTTTGTCTCGTGAGGATATTAGGCACCTTATCATCATTATGAGGACTAAATTTACCATCAGTCACTTATCACACAACAGTCAAAGCTAAAAAAAAAGTGAGAAATGTATCAAAAGGAGCATGTTGCGCATTTCCTGTAGGTTTCTGTTGCGCAACGACCTTGCTGTGTAACTGTGATAGAGCCATTTCTCACCTCTATATCAACAAGGAAGAGTTACTAGGTGTGTCATCTCACCTTCAACGAATTCCAAGGTTGAGGATCATCATATTAGGGGCTCAAGGATCTTTTTCATCAAGTTGTTATGATGTAATAAATGAAGTGAAACTCGACACTATTATTCAATAGTCAATTTTGGAATTTGTTCCTTTTTTATGTAACTAATGCTATGATTACGAAAACAATGGGAATTCGAATCCCTTAGCCCAGGATGATACTTTATATATATATTGTAAATTTCATGAATTCATTGGCGAGTGTATGAGAAAGTTTATTTGACTGTATATTGTAAACATTTTTTAGATTAATGGAATTCTTGACCAGAAGTACCCGATATTTCTCTTAGAGATTCATGTGAATGTAATCTTCTATATATGTGTCTTCCTGTTTACATTTGATTCATTCCAATCTGAACTTTATGATTTTTAAATGAAAATTTGTATCATAATTCATCTCCAAATTGATGCTCTGTACATGCATTTGAACATTGTTGTGTTTTTCTTCTATAATAACCACAAGATTCCTCTAGATTTGATGCCTTGGTTTGGTTATTGATGTTTTCTCTACTATATTCCACCTACAATGACTTAATTGACTTAGAAGAGTGTTTTCTACCTTGCCTATGAATAGTTTGTATCCATCCACCAAGCATCCATTAAATTATCGTTGATCTCTGACTCTATGACTTCATTTCCCAATGGACTTCCCATCTACTCTGCCACCAACATTTTAAATTCACTTTAAATCATATATCTAACCTTTGAGTCAAAACCAAATCAATCATTTCAGTGATTTATTCTAAAGAGAGAGCCCTCTCTGAGTTGGAAGGACTAGCTTCCAACCTCAAGTTGGTTTGCAGGTTACCTCCATGGTTTCCCTCCCATAGCCAAGGGAAATTATGGAGTGATAATAGAAACCAAAGAAGAATATAAAAATTCATAAGCATGAACCACAAAGGATATGGGTAAGGATGCATGATCAATTCAACACTGAAGAATGCATGCTTTCTCTATAATCACAACACAAGAAACATGGATGGTATGTTGAAAGTGGTTGCTCAAAAATGATGACAGATTAAGGACATATTTCTAACTCTAAAAAAGGAAAGAGATGGAAAAGTTTCATTTGGAAATGAAAACACATATAGAATCATAGGAAATGCTACAGTCAATCTTGGAAGCAAGGATTCCAAGGAAGAAAATGTACTACTAGTCGAAGACATGAAGCACAATCTACTAAGTGTAAGTCAAATTTGTGATCAAGGACACAAAATTGTATTTGACTCAGAGAAATGTGAGATAAGGAAAGCAAGATCAAGAAAATTGGTGGCTACATCTAAAATAACTCCAAGTAACATATATGTACTTAATGAAATCTGAAAAAAAAGATGTTTCCTAGGAAAGGATGATGAAAGTTGGCTCTGGCACAGAAGAGTGGGTCACATAAATTTTGATAATATTGTCAAAATCACTAGAAGGGAAGTAATAAGAGAAATTCCCAATATATTGAAGCCAAAAAAAACTCTATGCAAGCATTGTCTACAAGGAAACAAAAAGTACCAAATTCAAATCAAAGGAATACTCCACAAACAAATCGCTAGAGATTGTACATAAAGATTTGTGTGGACCAACAAGAACAAAGGGATTGAATGGAGAACTGTACTTTATGATACTATTTGATGAATACACAAGGATGACTATAGTTTTCTTTCTTAGGAAGAAGCCAGGGTCATTTGAACACTTCAAGATATATAAGGAAATGGTGGAAACTGAAACTGAATAAAAAATCAATTGTTTGAGATCAGACAATGGAGGAGAGTTTACATCAAATGAATTCATATATTTATATAGAGAACATGGGATAAATAGACAGTTCCCATCAGTCAGGACACCTCAGCAAAATGGAGTTGTCGAAAGGAAGAACATAATAGTGCAGGAAATGGCTAGAACAATGTTGAAAAACTCCAAGTTGAAAGACATCTTTTGGGTACAAGCAATACAATAAATAGTTCATATCTAGAATAGGGGAATTCTCATAATGACATTGATAAGACCCCCTACAAGATTTGGAAAGGAACACCAACAAATGTGAAGCATTTCAGAGTGTTTGGAAGAAAATTCTGTATCAAGAGAGAATATGGAAAGATTGGAAAATTTGACTCTCGAGTTGATAAAGGCATATTGGTTGGGTACTGAAGAAAAATAAAAGCATACAAATGCTTCAATTTAAGAATCAACATAATAGTGGAAAGCATCAATGTGACGATTGATGAAACATATGGACAAAAGATAAAATAAAGAAGAAAATATTTAGTGGAACATGATCATGAAGAAGATTTGAAAGAATAAGAAGTGGATGAAGAATCATATGAAGAATAAGAGTAGATAGAAGCAGGGAAAGAACAACAATATCTTCAGGTACCTCCAAAGACACCTAGAAAATGAGTGCATGACAAATCGTTGGAAATAAATATGTAGGAGATGAAACTCAAAGGAAAATATGTTCACCATAACAACAACACCTAGCATTGTTATCCACTATTGAGCCAAGCAGGTTTGAAGAAGTGAGCAAGGATGAATACTAGATAAAATCTATGGATGAAGATTTAGATCAGATAAAGAAGAATTACACTTGGGAACTGGTTCTAAGGCCAAAGAACAAGAATGTGATCAGTACAAAGTGGGTCTTCATAAAAAAATTGAACAAGGATGGATATGTTTATCAGGAACAAAGAAAGATTGGTATGTAAAGGATATGCTCGGGTTGAAGGTATATATTTTGAAGAGACCTTTGCCCCCAGTTGCCAAAATGGAAGAAATCACGTTGATTCTATACTATGCATGTTTAAAAAATGTCAAAGTGTATTAGATGGATGTAAAGTTAGCCTTCCTAAATGGGGAGTTATAAGAAGAAGTATACATTGAGTAGCTAGAAGGATTTCAGTTGTCAGAAAATGAAAACTATGTTTGCATTTGAAGAAGGAACTATATGGTCTCAAACAAGCCCTCAGAGCATGGTATTGAGGACTGGAAAAATACTTACAAAAACAAGGGTTCAGAAATGGAAATGTAGACAATAATCTCTACATAAAGTAAATCAGTATATTATCTTGTTAATTGAAGTTTATGTTGATGATATTATTTTTGGAAGTGATGATGACAGGATGAGTCAGACATTTTCCAAAGGCATGCATAATGAGTTTGGGATGTCATTACTCAGATATTTTTCTTTCTTTCTGGGAGTATAGATATGTCAAAGAAACAAAGGTATCTCCATATCTTAGACCAAGTAGATCAAAGAAATGATAAAAGGGTTTGGAATGGAATATTGAAAACCAGTCAGTACTCCTATGCATACCAGTTGTAAGTTAAGTAAGGATGATGATTCTAAATATGCAGACCAAATACTACATAGATTCATGATTGGAAACTTACTTTATGTGACATCTTATAGACTCGATGTGATGCAGGAAGTTGGACAGGTTGCAAGGTTTCAAGAAGAACTAAAGGAATAAGATGTTATGGAAGTGAAGAAGATATTCATATCTCTAAAATGTATAAAAGAGTTTGGATTATGGTATCCAAAAGGGAATGGTTTATCTCTTGTTGCCTACACAGATGCAGATTGGGAAAGTAGCATTGATGATAAAAGAAGTACAATTGAATCATATTTTTACTTTGGTGAGTGTTTTGTATCATGGTTAAGAAAGAAACAACCATCAGTACCTTTTTCTGCAATAGAATCAGATTATATTGCAACAACAACATCTTGTACTTAGGTTCTAAGGATGAAACAAACTTTGAAGGATATACAGGTTGAATATGATAAGCCCATTCTGATATTTTGTGATAACACCAGTGCCATAAGTATCTCAAAGAATCTAGTGATGCACTCCAAGATGAAATACATTCCGATCAAGTCTCACTTTCTACGAGAATAGGTTGCAGAGAAGAACATCTGGGTTGAGTATGTTGGGAAAAAGGAGAAGATTGTAGATATCTTCACCAAACCCCTTCCAAGGGAGGCCTTTGAGTATCTTCGATAGAAATTTGGAGTAATTTATTCCACACAATTATTTTTGAATGATTTTCATATATGTCATGGATTTACATGAGGAAGCACCACACAGAGTAAAAGGATAGTTCAGACATGGGAAGCAACCAAAAGGACAATTCAGATAAGGGGAAAAGCCCTAAGGAGGATTACCCTTTTCCATTTATGCCAAAGGCAGAGAGAAAGAACAGATGCATGGAAGCAGAGAGAAAGAACATATGCATAGATATATGGGGGAGTTAGGGTCACAGAGGGAGCAACAATCAAAGGGGGATCATGAGCAGGAGCATGAGTGTTTCCGTGCCATCAGTGTTTCCATTAATTCCAAAGGGGGATATTGTTGGAAATTTGGTTTTCATTGATTTCAACAAGTAGTGAATTGATGTAAACTAATGTGATGGGTGTATTTGGAGAAGTCTCCAAAGTGATCCCCTTATGGATTATCTCTAAGCATGGCCATCATGGGAAGATGCTTTGAATAAGTCTAAAATAAACCCCTAGGTATGGTTAAGAATCCTATAGTTGATCATGTAATTAGGTCATGAAGGATGGAGCAAATTAAGGTAACTCACTCATTGATGGATATTCCTCATCATACTATTTCAAGTGATAGGTGGTACCCCACGTAGTTCCTCACAATTGAAGTGATATGTCCTCTTGAATATGAAAGCCCCAAAGTATGGTTAATAATTCCATAAATGGCTGCAACAAGAATTTATCAGTTGACACCAAAATGAGGAAAAAGGGTAAAACAATTGTAAACAAGAAGTTACAAGTCAACCCTAAAGTTAAGTAAAGAAGTCACTTGGAAAAGTATAAATACACATCAAGAGCCTCTCATTTATACACACAAGTTTATTGAATATCTATATAAGTGGGAAAGTGATTGTTATCTGAGGTAAACAAGGAGATATGATATGAATTTCAGAGGGAATATTAAGTGAAGAAGGGATAAATTCCAAGGGAGGATGAAGTCTTGTGAGGATGTGTTTTAAGGTATCTTATTTATAGGCCATCTTACCATTTTCGCTATAACTTTATTTCTAGAATGATCCAAATAGTGAAACTTGGAGGATACTGAGAAGACATGTAAAGGTACCTGTGGTAAAAACTACAGTTTCTAGGAGATTGTATTTTCAAAGAGACACTATGTGGAAAATAGGGTTTTTGGCTAGTCCTGAAACTAGACTCAAATAGGTGTTCCGGGTAAAACAATCATAACTTCTTCATAGAGTATCCAAATTTAGTGTGAACAAATGAATTGGATACATTACATTCTTTAGTATGTTTTTTATTATTTTCATATCCATATATCCAATATTCCACGTGTGGCATGCTATACAAGTTCTCTCTATAGAATAAGACAAAATTTAACAAGGTATGTCATTTTCGTTATAAATCCTTTTATGGGATGTTACAAGAAGTGAAAATTAGAGGAATTGCAGAGAATATATTAAATAATATTAGGTACAAATTTCATAACTTTATCCAATACATGTACAGAATTATTCTTGTTGAAAGTGAGGGCATGTGACTAATCCAAAAACTAGTCCCATGAGACTAGGGTAAAGTTTGATGAATATGCTATTCTTTTATTGCTGAAGTTAAGGAAGGTCTGCAGGTCTATGATCACATACACCAGGTCTATTACATAGTTACATGTATGTTTATATGCATGTTTTGAGGGTTACATGTTGATGATGGTATGGTACATGCTTGAGAGGCATGTCTTGTTGATGCATGGTACATCTTGGTACATCTTGGTGATGGTTTTGGTATCCATGTGAGTGGATCTGGGTACATTTGGTTGATGATGGTATATCAATGACAAATATAGTGATAGGTTGGATGATTGGTTGATCATCAGTGACAATGCCATTATCAGTGGTAGTAGCAGTGAGTCTACACTTATATTTCAGGGAAGCAGGACGGGGAAAGGATAGGTGGTTGTAGCCACCTTCTGGTTGGTGCCAAAGAACTCATGGTTTTGTAGCCTCCTTTTGGTTGGATATAGAGAATTCATGGAGTTGTAGCTTCCTTTAGGTTGAATCCTGATAATAGGGGGTTGTAGCCTCCTTCCAATTGCAGCTAGAAATTTGGGAAGTTGGTGCTTCCAATGAATGTATTATTTTGACATATAAGAAAAGCATTATGTGGTTTTCTCCCATTTTGGATTCCATGTAAATTATGGTGTATTGTGCATATGATGTGATGTTTTTCATGTGATATTGCTTATGCTTATACTATTGATGATATATATTGGTGTTAAAGATAAAATTTTGAACATTGTTGAATAATATACATTGTGGTTTCAAGTAATAAAAGTGTTCATACTGATTCACACCCCCGCCACTCTCAGCATTCTAACAAAAATACTATAGGAACTAAGAGAGTTCACCTTCCTGTCAATGGATTCCTTCAAACATAACAAGTTTTTATCCCAAGACAGAGCCACTTTGGAAAATTGATTAGCATCTGAATTGTTTTCACGGTAAATATGGTGGTATGAAATATTATGGAATGTAACAGAAACATATTTTAGAAGCATCCCAAGATTATGTAGCTCCGTATTTTGAATAACCCGATTATTGTTCATCCATTCAATGACTAATTTAGATTCCATAGATACGTTTAAAGGCCATATTGTGTAGTTTTTCACAATGAAAACTCTCAAAAAGTGCTTGGAGTTCAACACGATTATTTGTTTCTTCACCTAGGTTCCCACTGCTAGTAATAAAATAAAGAGGAAAAGTAAAAACCCAATCCCACAAAATCTACCTGAACCTTCACACATTCCATCGAAAAACCCCCAGGAATTATATTTATCAATCAAAACAATGTCAATTCTTTGATCCTTCAAGGTCTTTGTCTTCACTTGATAGTGTGAAAAAGGTGCAATGGACTTTTGACCAACCTTGAAAGTGGTCCATAACTTGTCCTCAAATAGACAAGTGTTCCTACCTAGCCAAGGGACCCAGGAAACCAAAATAGGGATAGCATGATATGGTTTCAAAGTTGAATAAGTATAATATTCCTCAAAAAAAGAATCAATTGAATCCTTTTCCCATACCCATCCCATCTTGAAATGGTTGCCAACTTCTTCCCATACCTGGTAAGTGAATGAACATAATTTGATGAGATGAATATTGTTATCCTCTGCCACATTACATAAAACATAGATGTCATGCCCCTATTTTCCATCTTGTTGTATTCTATCACATGTGAGGACCCTACCCATCTATATTAACCAAAATAGTAGAATAACCTTCAAAGGTCTCATATTATTCCAGAGGTGTTTGTACCACTAGTCATTGACAACACCTTCATGATCAGATAGAGCCTTATATCCCAAGTTAGTTGAATAAAAATCTCTAGATTTATTAAAAATCCAAACAAGCTCATCATCTTGATCTCTCAATTTTACATGTTCTCTTAACAAATTTGATATTAAATCATGTCAGTGGACGTGTCAATGCTCCTCCAAATGTAAATCATATGTAGTTTTACATCCCTTTCGACAATGTGTGGTAGATCTCCCATCGTCAGTACTTTTAAGGGTACACATGTTGTTTTCTTGTAAAAAAATAACCAATTCATCAGGGAGTAAAATATTTAGATTACAACCCACTATTGCATCCCAACCAACTTGCACCTAGAAACCCAAACCCACCTTCCAAGACAAATATTTACCAACAATTGGGAATGTGGTTGTTAAATTCTTCTATTGAATCGATGTATCTATAATATTCTTCCTTGGAATACATATCCAATCAAGGATCATACCAATATTTATGTATTTACCACATAGAATATGTCTCCATAAACTATCTTGAGTGACAAATACCTAAAGTGTCTTGGCTTCCAGGGCTTTACTAAAAAGATCCAAGTCCTTGAGACCCCACCATCCAATGTCTTTGGGATGAGATAACACTTTCCAACTAACTAGATGAAAGACAAGATATTATGTATTTCCTTTCCACATATAGTTGAAACCTAATTTCCTAATCATGTTCAATATTCCCTTTAGAATACTTTCCAATATATGCTAATAAACCAATATAACTTCAATGACCAATTTGATTAGAGTAAGACAACCACCCATGGAGATCCACCTATTACACCACAAGGTAATATTATTCTCAACCTCAAAAACTATCCATCCCCGATCATTTAGACTATAACTATTTGGATTAATTTTATACCCCAAGTGTTTTAAGCCATCATAGAGATCAAAGGAAGGATAAGGGAAAATATTGGCCACTTTTGGATGCAAAGCCTCATTACACTCAAGAAAGGAGATAAAATATTTCCCATTATGTATAACTATCCTAGATGCATCATATAATAGTTCCATCACCCCTTTGAGAGTTCATCCCTCAGCTTCCACACAATTACAAAATAATAATATATCTTCCAAAAACAAAATATGAGTGTGTTTCTTTGTTCATCCCAACTGAATACCCTGCATTTGATGAAGTCTAGATGACTATGAAATAGAATGGCTTAGACCATGAACTACAAAAAGGAATAAGTAATGGGATGATGGGTACCCCTGATGAATTCCATGTCCTGCATGAAATAATGGAGAACCTGCACCATTGATTAATACTACAAATTGGATAGAATAAACACATTCCATTACCCAATTTACCATAGATAAATGAAAATCAATTTGAAGAAATAAAAGTTGAAGATATAACTAGGACACTTTATCATATTCCTTGGAAATATATAATTTCATCACTGAGATAGGCCTCTGATGAGTCTTGATGGAATGTATTCGCTCCTAGACCAATCTGATAGCCTCATGGATCAAGTGTCCCTTCAGAAAACAAATTGTTTAGATGTGACAATCTCGAACAATATTGGTTTAATACATAGGGAAATGATTTTTTCCACAATCATATATAAACAGTTACATAGAGCTATGGATTAGAAATCATCAAAGGTTGATGGTCGATCAACTTTTAGAATCAATTCAATAAACATTGAGTTGATTCTTCCAAATACTTTTCCATTAGTGCAAATCTCCTCAACAACCCACAATAGATATCCCCCCCCTGAAAAAAAAAACAAAAACAAATCCCTCATAAAATTATGTTGACCAGATATCTGGCCCAGGGATATTATCCATATGAAAAGAAATTAAGACTGCATGAATCTCCTCCTTTGAAATTTGATTGAAAATTGTTTTGTTTTCATCGTTTCCTACAAACTGAGGAAAGTGAGAGAGAATTTTGAGAGCCACGTCCATATTAAAATGAGATGATTCCTAAAAAAGAGATTAGAAATGGTGAACTCCTAGTGAGAAAAAATATGAGAACTCATGGATGTAAGTTTTAAAACTGTGAAGTAAAGAAATGCATATAGATTCTTAAG
>CBVK0101559937.1:0-15838 GCA_900067695.1 Picea abies | reverse complement strand
TCCTTTTATCCTTTATTCATAATGCTCATGAATTAACTCTCTTTTAATCATGACTGTGTGTCGGTTCTTTTGTCTTCATGAGTTGATCACAGACATGGATCGACTCATTATATCATACTCATGCTTCTATTGTGTTCTCAGTTCACAAACAGATCATATTTTGATCTTTTATCAATTCTTTGTATTATTCTAGTGTTAACTCTCTGTCAAATTAAATCTTTATGAGGTGCTTCCTTCAAACCATTTGCATATGAACATGTGCGCAAAACCACGAGCTTATTGATTTGAGCGTTGCCTCTTCTTTTTCCCTTTGTTTCTTTATTCCATACGACCACAGGTGGTGACCAGGCACTAAGCTAAAGAAGTTCTTGATCACTTGTCAAGATCGACGGTCACGTTTTAATTTCACGGTGATATGAACGACTCTCATTTACTTCGTAACTTCGGCTATTTGTGGCTCCTAAATTCTCGAGTAGCAATTCCTCCAAAGCGATTACCTACCAAATGAGTCATAAAGTGGTGGTGACCGCTTGTTGTCAGTTAACACCTCCAGTTACACCATCCTTCCACTATACCTGATCATCGGTTTGGAAATATCCCGAAGTAGATCAATGGTTAACGTTGAATTTGGCCTTCAACGCTTCGAGTGATTTCTCCTTCACATTCCTTTAATCTTCCGGAGTTCATTTCACCGAAGTAGATTGGACGATTGGATTTTATTCCCACGATGAATGGTTCTCATTCATTTCGGAATTTTGAGACTTTGGGTATTTGTTGGTGGTGAAACACCCGAAGTACAAAACTTCCAGAGTGACGTAACTTGCTGACATCACTTGTTGACGTGGCATTGACTGAGTGGTTGCCACATGTCACTTAGATTTGTGACTTACGCATACCTGAAATGCCAACTGTATTTTGACACTTGTCATCGTCTGATTGCGCCACATTTCCTTGTTGACGTGGATCTCCTCATGTGGCACATGTTCTTCTCCTGGATCTAATGGTTGTCCTAACTCCCGAAATTTATCTCAAATCGACGGCTGAGAGTGACTTCGAAACTTCGGGTAATTCGATTTCTCCACTTCCCAGTTCTACCGAAGTGAGATTCCCCGAAGTGTAAACCTCGAGTAACTTGAATTCATCCAATGGTCATTCTTTAACCCAAAAAGGCTTAACACGATCCAACGGTTGTCGAGAATTCGGTTATTCAGGATTTCGAGCCTTTGGCCTTGCTTATCCTATCCTTCTACTTTCCTCGATATGACGGTCAGGATATCTTCCAAAATGTTTCTTCATATCATATGACTTACATTTATTTTGGGACATTTGTGGCTTACTCTGTCCTTCCACTAAACATGATCTGATGGTCCTGATATCTCTCGAATGTTAAATTATGAGCTTGATTTCTTATGCAGATTAATTCTTTTATTTTCTTCAACACTTTGATTCCAACTTAACACACTTCAACAATACCAAATCATAATTGAATAGCAATAACTATGTAGATAAGTAAGCATGCACATCAACAACACATATACCCTGGGGAAACGCTGTACAAGGAGAAAAACCCCAGCAAACGATATTTCCTTATTGCATTAATAATGTAATATCACTTACAAATATCCACCATGAATGTTCTTCTCTTAAAGAGCTTGACAAGATGACTTTGACCTAACAAAAACCTAGACGACCTTGCTGAAATACACCTCTAATATGTTGCCTCTATTGTTGATATACAACATTGATATGTTGTTGATATATGCCTCTGATATGAAGCCTCTATTGTTGATATACAACATTGATATGTTGCTTTGGTATGCTGCCTCTTTATCACTGATATACTCCTCTATTGCTTCTCCCTTAACCTGCATATCAAAACTGTGTTTGAAGAGAGGGTTCGACCTCTATTTATATAGGCTGAAGAGGAGAAGAGGAAAGGCTTGAAATAGTAACTTGTTTGCTTGCTTTAATCATAACTCAACTTCATACTTTAGTTCGAACTTAGAACTAGACTTGAGGCTGGTATACTTTAGTTCAAAAATAGAACTAGCTTGAGACTTTAGTTACAACTCAGCATTACACTTTAGTTTGAAAATAGAACTAGACTTGAGGCTGGTATACTTTAGTTCAAATATAGAACTAGACTTAAGACTTCAGTTGCAACTCAACATTACACTTTAGTTCGAAAATAGAACTAGACTTAAGACTTTAGTTACAACTCAACATTACACTTTAGTTCTAAAATAAAATAGAACTAGACTTAAGACTTCAGTTACAACTCAGCATTACACTTTAGTTCTAAATTAAAATAGAACTAGACTTAAGACTTCAGTTACAACTCAACATTACACTTTAGTTCTAAAATAGAACTAGACTTGAGACTTCAGTTACAACTCGACTCTTTACAAGGCAATTCAAAATTCTCTTCATGGTGGATAATGTTACATGTGCCAATGCACTAGATCAATACATTTATATCATTTGCAATATTAGGAATATCGTTTGTTTCTAGCTCTTAGGAATTTTATATTCAACCTAAATTTTGCTAGATGCCTTGGCTTTTTCTCATGGCTCACAAGGCTTGACTAGGCTCATAGAGGTTGTACGCTCCCCCTGACTTTTGCACTAGTCTGTCTATGCTCACAGAGGTTGTACGTTCCCCCTGAATTTTGTACTAGATTGTCTATGTTTATAGAGGTTGTACGTTCCCCATGAATTTCATTAGAATCAAATAGCATCTCATTCATCCTGAATTTTGGTTTGAGTCACAGAGGTTGTACGTTCTCCCTGGATTTTGTCAATACCTCACAAGACTAGTTGATTCTCCAAATCTCCCTGGCTAGCCTCGAGGTGGCCCATATGGCATCTCATTGGAGAATGACTATCGATTTTTCCACATTTAACACTCCCTTTAAGCAAGGGAGTCATTCTCATCCACACCAAGCTTTCCTCTCAGCTGCACAAATTGTTTCGAGGTCAAAGGCTTGGTCAGGATATCAACTACCTTCTCACTCATGGCTATGTACCGTAACTTTACAGTTTTTCTCTGGACCAATTCTCGGATGTAGTGGTACCTCATGTCAATATGTTTTTACATGTCGTGAAATATTGGGTTCTCTATCAATTTTATGCAACTTTGATTATCACAGCGAACCATCGTCATCTCGAGCTTGTCATCAAACAACCCAGAAATAAATTTTCTAATCCATACTGCTTCCTTGCTAGCATCACTTGTTTCAATGTACTCAGCCTCTATTGTACTATGTCCAATGGATCCCTGCTTCTGGATTGAACAAGAGATCATAGCGGATCCTAAACTGAAGCAATATCAGGAAGTACTCTTCTGATCCACTAGGCTTCATGCCCAGTCAGCATCTGTATACCCATGCAAAAATAAACCACCACTGGATGTATATCTCAGACCATAAGTAATGGTCCCTCTGAGATATCCCAAGATGTTCTTTTCTTCCACCCAGTATCTTTGTCTCGGTTCAGTCATGAACTGACTCATTGCAATCACTACATAGCATATATCTGGCCTAGTGTGGATCATGTACATCAATGATTCAATCAACTGCATATACATGGTGGGATCCACCAAATCTGAACCTGTATCAGAATTATGTAGCTTCCTCAAGTTGGTAATCATCGGAGTAGACATGGATTTGCAATCCATCATACCAAACTTCTTTAGTACATCCACTGTGTATTTTCCTTGTGCCAGAAATATCTCACGCTGTCTTTTCCATACTTTCAATCCTAGGAAGTAATGCATCAAGCCTAAGTCTTTCATCTCGAATTCTGAGGTTAGCTCCCTCTTACACCAGGCTATTATCCCTTCATCTCCTGTTAGAAAGATATCATCAACATACAAGATTAGTATAACATGTTGGTTACCTCTTACCTTGAAGTACATATTTGCATCAGCATCACTTTTATGAAATACTTGGCTTTTAAGAAAGCCATCAATCCTGTCATGCCAAACTCTAGGAGCCTGCTTAAGACCATACAAGGCCTTCCTTAGCTTGAATACATGAGTTCCTTTGTTATGTAGTACAAAACTATCTGGTTGTTACACAAATACCTCTTGTTCAATCTTCCATTCAATAATGGTGTTTTTACATCCATCTGATGTAGCTTCCAACCAAGAACAGGAGCTAAAGCAATAATAGTTCGAATGGAGGTATACCTAGATACAGGGGCAAAAGTCTCTTCGTAGTCGATTCCTTATTTCTGAGTGAAGCCTCTAGCTACAAATCTTGCTTTGAACTTTTCCACACTTCCATCAACTGCATGTTTGATGTTATAGATCCATTTGGAAGAAACCATTGATTTGTCTTTTGGCCTCGACACAATGTACCTAACATTGTTCTTTATAATAGACATGTATTCCTCAAGCATGGCATCCTTCCATACTTGTAATTTATCTGCTTCTTCAAATGAAGAAGGTTCGACATCACTAATGCTACTCATCAGTGCAACATAGCCTCCAAACCTATGAGTCCTCTTCCTTTCCCTAAAATTTCCTTTGGGAGCAACTATCCTTTCTTCTTCCTACACTATCTTTTTAAGCCACCCTGGCTTCCTTTTGGCTGGAGGTTCTTCAAGATTTATTTATAATAGTTCAGCAGGTTCTAGGAGATCATTACTTGGCCCTTCACAAGGTTCCTCCCTCTAATCATCTGACTCTTCATTTTCAAAAGAAGGTGAAGCTAGTTTAACTGCTTCTGATTCATGTTGAAGCTCTCTGGATTTCTTAAATGTGGCTTCCTCATGGAAAGTCACATATCTTCTTACCTCTATTTTCCTCTGACCTGGTACATAAATCTTGTAAGCCTTGGAGTTCTCATTGTACCCCAAAAAAACCCCTTTCTTGCCTGAGGGTTCCATCTTTTTCCTCTTTTCCTTAGGGACATGAATATACACAGGACACCCAAATATCCTTAGATGCCCTATTTCAGGTTTGATCCCTGAGAAGACCTCCTCATGAGTATTTTCCTTCAAGATAACATGTGGACACATGTTCTGACTATACACGGCAGTGGAGGTAGCTTCTTCCCATAAAGAATTTGGCAGATCCTGGTCAAACATTATTTCTTTCATTGCCTCACAAATTGTCCTATTTATCCTCTCAACAACTCCATTTTGTTGAGGGTTATATGGCACGGTCAATTCTCTCTTGATTCATGCTGACTTACAGAAATCCTCAAACTGGAGAGATTCAAACTCTCCTCCATTGTCTTTTCTAAGGATTCTGATGTGTTTCCATGTGTGCTTTTCAATAAAGGCTTTATACTCTTTGAATTTATCAAATGTGTCACTCTTAGCTTTAAGGAAATATATCCAACATTTTCTTGAGTAATCATCAATAAAAATGACATAATACAAACAACCACCGAGTGAGGGATATGACATGGGACCACATACATCAGAATGAACTAGATCTAATATTCCTTGAGCTATGTTGTCACTACTAGGAAATGCTTTCTTTATATTTTTACCTAGCATGAATCCCTTACAAATTTCATTTTTACTAATATAAATAGAGGGCATGCCACATACCATGTTCTGTAGATCTGGAAGAGCTTTGTAATGAAAATGTCCAAGTCTTCTATGCCACAACTTGTTGGATCTAGTCGCATCATGAGCCAATGCCTGAATTGATTTTCCTTACACGACATACAATACTCCACTGCAAGTTCCAATGGGTTCTGTTGTACTTAAGTGGCTACCTTTATCCCATAATAGTGCCTTCCTATCCTTGAAGATCACCCAATATCCCTTGTCCTCAAGGGTTGAAACTAATAGTAGATTCTTCTTGAGCCCTGGAACATATAATACTTCATCAACATGAAGTCTAGCCCCATATTTTAATCTGAAGGAGATAGAGCTCACTCCCTCTATCTTGTAACATTTGTCATCCCCAAGCTCAACATGCACTGCAAAATATTTTGTCTCGAAATCTAAGAGGATCTCCTTGTGCCCTGTCATGCGCTTTGATGCACCACTATCTACTAACCAAGTTTTCAGCCCCATGAAAACTAAACTGGATAAGGCAGAAACCAAGTAATATTCTTTTCTATTTTCTTTCTCATTAGAAGGACTTCTTTGATTTCTTTTGGATTCATCATCCTTAGTAGTTGAGGCATGATGTTTCTCTTTCCTTGGATATTTCTTTCTAAACCAACAATTTTTAGCAAAATGACCCAACTTATTACAACTAAAGAATTTAATCTTATATGTATCAATATTCTTTCCTTTGAATGTACCTTTGGTGTTTGGCTTCCTCTAGGATCCTTTCTTATTTCCCTTGAATCTTGATGTTAAATTTGATTTCTCTTCTTTCGTTGGCTCGCTCCTAGTAGTTGTGTGACTCTCCTCCTGGAGGAAATCATGCCACAACCTCTTAAACGTGGGTTGAATCTCTCTCCCACTTACACTAGATAATAAGGTCTCCCATGAAGAAGGAAGACCATAAAAAATGGTTGGCACTAAATCATTATCATCCACTGTCACCCCTGTGACCAAAAGCTTATCTTTGATCTGGGCTATCCTAGAACATAAAGATTCCACTGATTCACCTTTCTCCATCTTCAAATACTTAAGCTTGTGCTTAAGTGTCCTCTTCTAACTTGGAGCTTGTTTCTCATATAGATTCACCAAGGTATCCATACGGTCCTTGGCAGTCATTAACAAAGTCATTGCAGGCATTATACTGTCTTTGACTGAGTCAAAGATGATTCACTTGGCCTTTGCATGACTCTTCTTGAAGGCCGCTCTTCTTGCATTATTTGTGGGTTCCTCCACCACTGTGGTCACATACTGCTCAATATCATGCTCCTGCAAGATATTTGTTATCCGGAGCTTCCACACATTGAAGTTGGTAGCTCCTTCAAGCCTATCCTTGGCCCTGACTGAAATGGAGGATTCCATGGACTTCACACTGGAAACTTAATCAAGCTAGATTGGATCTATGTGTACCTGTTGTTGCACTTCAACACATTTAACACACCCTAAGATATGATACCATGTTAAATTATGAGCTTGATTTCTTATGCGGATTAATTCTTTTATTTTTTTCAACACTTTGATTCCATCTTAATACACTTCAACAATACCAAATCATAACCGAATAGAAATAACTATGTAGATAAGTAAGAGTGCACATAAACAACACATATACCCTAGGGAAACCCTGTACAAAGAGAAAACCCCAGCAAATGATATTCCTTTATTGCATTAATAATGTAAGATCACTTAAAAACATCCACCATGAATTTTTTGCTCTTAAAGAACTTGCCAAGATGAATCTGACCTGAAAAATACCTAAGAAACCTTGTTGAAATACACCTCTGATATGTTGCCTCTATTGTTGATATACAACATTGATATGATGTTGATATATGCCTCGGATTTGCAGCCTCTATTGCTGATATGCTGCCTCTTTATCATTGATATACTCCTCTATTGCTTCTCCCTTAACCTACATATCAAAACTGTGTTTGAAGAGAGGGGTCGACCTCTATTTATATAGGCTAAAGAGGAGAAGAGGAGAGGCTCGAAATAGTAACTTGTTTTCATGCTTTAATCATAACTCAGCTTCATACTTTAGTTCAAACTTAGAACTATACTTGAGACTGGTATACTTTAGTTCAAAAATAGAACTAGACTTGAGACTTCAGTTACAACTCAACATTACACTTTAGTTCAAAAATAGAACTAGACTTGAGACTGGTATACTTTAGTTCAAAAATAGAACTAGACTTAAGACTTCAGTTGCAACTTAGCATTACACTTTAGTTTGAAAATAGAACTAGACTTAAGACTTTAGTTACAACTCAACATTACACTTTAGTTCTAAAATAGAACTAGACTTAAGACTTCATTTACAACTCAGCATTACACTTTAGTTCTAAAATAGAACTAGACTTAAGACTTCAGTTACAACTCAGCATTACACTTTAGTTCTAAAATAGAACTAGACTTGATACTTCAGTTACAACTCAACTCTTTATGAGGCAATTCAAAATTCTCTTCATGGTGGATAATGTTACATGTGTCAATGCACTAGATCGATACATTTATATCATTTGCAATATTAGGAATATCGTTTGTTTCTAGATCATAGGAATTTTATATTCAACCTAACTTTTGCTATATGCCTTGACTTTTTCTCATAGCTCACAAGGCTTGACTAGGCTCATAGAGGTTGTACGTTCCCCCTAACTTTTGCACTAGTCTGTTTATGCTCACAAAGTTTGTGTGTTCCCCCTAACTTTTGTACTAGATTGTTTATGCTCACAGAGGTTGTATGTTCCCCCTTACTTTTGCATTAGACTCACATAGCATCTCGTTCATCTTGACTTTTGGTTTGACTCACAGAGGTTGTGCATTCCCCCTAGCTTTTGTCAATACCTCACAAGACTGGTTAATTCTCCAAATCTCTCTGGCTAGCCTCAGGGTGGCCCATATGGCCTCTCATTGGAGAATGATTGTTGATGCTGCCAAATTTAACACCGAAGTGTTCTTTATATCAGATGGTTCACATTTTCATCGGTACTTCAGCCTTTGGATGATCTTACTTGTTCTCAACTCTTTTCTCCCAAAGTGGTCAGTGTCGAAGTTGACCACTGCTACCTTGGAGCACTCTGAATAGATCAGACGATCCTCATTTACTTCGGGACTTCGTATCAGACGGTCTTCATCTTCTCTTATCCTATCCTTCCACTTAACTTGATCCAATGGTCAATGTGGATTGTTGAACCGTAACTTGAGTGTGGTTTAATTCATCACCCAAACTCCGCAATTGAAGTTGTGTGATTGTTGGTGGGTCAACCACAGTTGTTGATATTTGAATCGATGAGATTTGACGATCTAGGATAATTGCGGGATTGGAAATAACGTATAGTTTAATTCTCCCTTCACGCTCTATAATCAATCCTTGTCGTTGATCTGGCGCTTGCGTATCCAACGGTCCTTGTTTGATCTGATCGTTGACTAGTCCTCCAACAATTCTTCTCTTGTAATCCGATGGCTTAGACTAATTGCGGGATTGGGAATAACACATTGTTTAATTGTCCTTTTTCTCTCTGCAATCAATCCCTGCCCTTGATCTGGCGCTTGCATATCCGACGGTCACAACTTGATCTGATTGTGTTTCTGTAATGCACTTTTCCTTCTGATCTTTGATCTCTGCAAACTGTTTAACATTTTCATTCTTTGCATACTTCCAATGAGCTTTTCCTTCTGAGTTTTGATCTCTGCATATTGTTTGACATTCTCTGATAACAATGCACTTTTCCTTCTGAGCTTTTATCTCTGCATATTGTTTGACATCAATGACAATTTCATCTATGATAAATTAACAATGGCAATTCATCATAACAACTTATCATCACATCATAATGACATCGACTGTTGACATCAATGACAACATATCAATGAAAATATGTCCAACAATCTCCCCCTTTGTCATTGAGGGAAACATACTAACTTCATACACAAACTACCCCTGTGATGATGTTTTCCTCCTATTAAGTTACTCTCCCCCTTTTACATCAATGGCAAAGGGTTGCTCCTCTTATGATCAACATCTATTTGTCTACATGTTTCTGATCAGAATATGAACTTTAGTAACTCCCTCTGCATTCGTTCTCTGCCTGCCATAACTGAATGACTCCCCCTGTCAATATTCTCTCTCTGCCTCTGAGTACTTTCCTCCTTTGTTTCTGAAAGGGTAGCTCTTTCTAACAAGGTCTCTTCCCTGTTAATTTACTAACTTCATATCTCAATTGATTGGGATTTTTGTGTTCAAATAAGTAGTCTTCTTGATAACAATTTTGTAGTGATCAAGTCTTTCAAAACTTAATCTAATTTCTTTTTTTATTTAATAACCAAAATACTCCTCCTGAGTTTTTACTAACTTTCCTTTGTCAAATAGAACAAGAGTATGAATCGTACTGGTCCTTTTGATTTTCTTCTTATTCTTCTTTGATGTTTCACAGGAATATCAATTGAGGAATTATACCAATTGATTTAAGTATCAATTGTGTTATCAATTGATCTTTGTTGAATGATACTCCTTGAACTTCTCTGCTACCTTCATTTTTTCTTCTTCTTGTATTCTACAACTAACCCTACCAATGCTTTTTCTTTTGACCACTAATCTATAGATAGTTTATATTTTCAATATGTTAATTTAAAAACTCTTTGGCATAATCCTTTGATTTTGTAAAAACCAATTTAAACTTCTTTTTGTATTTTCTTTCTTTTGCTAACAACTTATGACATCATCATAATTTGATATTGTCTCATATTATTCTATAGGCACTTCCTTTTCTTGGGCTTGATTTATTTCATATTGAATTTCACATTCTTTACTAGGACCTTCACCCATCATTTTCTTATTATTAATTTCCTCATTTTCAGGTGTAATAACATCTTTCTTGCTTTCTCCTTCAGATTTTCTTCTCCATGTCTTTCTATGAGATATTCTGCTTTTTGGATCTTCTCTTTCTAATTGTGTTTTTGGAGATTTGTCATCTCCTTTATTCTTCCAACTTTTATTAGGTTTTGTCACTAACTTGAATGACTTATTCAAATGTTGACTTTTTGTATTCTTGCAGTTTTGGGATTTGTGCCCAAACCTATCATAGTTGTAACATTTCATTGTCTGACAAAATTTTGTTGTGTGCCCAACAAAATTACATCTCCAACATCTAATTGAGTTTTTTGGATTTTCTTTTATATCCTTTCTCTAGTTTCTTGCAGTCCATTTCTTTATGGCCAAAACAATGACAAGAAAAGCAATAGCCATTGAAGGTGTTTCCATTCTTGATTTTATTTTGGCTTGAGATAACTGTCATCTTATTTTCTTTCTTATTGTATCCAAGACCATTTTTGTCAACAACTGATCTTTGGCTCTTCCAAATATTATCTAGGATAACTGAGCTATTATGGAAATTGACAATCTTATTTGTCTTTTCATTCATCTGTTTGAGATTGACTATTTCTAACTTCAATATATGACATAATTCTTCCCTTTTAGTCAACTGAATCTTAAGGGATTCTTCCACTTCTTTAGCATGTTCAAGATGAGTCTTTAGATTGATGACCATTTCTTCTGTCTCATCCAAGACTTCTTTGCATTTAATAGTTGTGTCATATGTCTTCAATTCTTCCATATCTTTTGTTAGATCAAAAACTTTAGTTTTCAATTTTTTTATTTCTTCTACGTATTCTAGTTGAATCCTTTTGAGGTTGATGGCTTCTAATTCAAACATTTGGCATGATTCTTCCTTTTTAGTTATTTGGATCTTCTGAGCTTCTTCCTTTTTTTAGCTTCTTCAATTTGAGTCATTAGATCTGCATTAGTACTTTCATTTATCTTTTTGAAATTAATGATTTCCAATTCCAACATGTGGTAAGAATTTTATTTCCTTGTTAACTGGATCTTTAGGTCTTCTTCACTTTCTTTAATTTCCTCAAGTTGAGTGTCCAGATTGTTAACTAATTCTTTCGATTCTTTTAGTGCTTCTTTTCTTTTACTATCATGTGTCTTAAATTCTTCCATCTCTTTTGTTAGATTAGTAACTTAGGTTTTCAATCTTTTGATCTCCTTTTCTTTGTCTTCTAGCTGAACTCTTTGCTCAAACTTTTCATCATCTTCCTTCTTTTTTTCTTTTGCTTGACTGATTTCATTCTTCAATTTCTCAATCTCCTCCTCTTTTTCTTCTAGCTGAATATTTTGCTCAGATATGATTTTTTCATTGTCTTTGAGCACTTCCTTTATTTCCAAGATATGATTTTGACTCTTTTCAAGAAATTCTTTAGTGTATTAATGAAGAGAACTATATTATGAATAATTATGGTCATAGTGGTATTCATAGAGACTCCAATCAACTTTTTGGTTGGCCTTTGATAGTTCTTCTTCTACTTCTTCCATGGGATAAATGTTAACATAACATTCTTCTATTGCAACTGTAACATCATTCTTAGGATTATATAATTTTTCTTTAGCGATTACTGAGGTATGCCTCAATTCCTTGATGAGGTTGTCTTCCTCATTATTGACTGAGATCAAATCCTACATTTCAATCTGATTAGAAATCTTTTTCTATGTACTATGTTCTTCAATTTGATTGCAATTTTTATTTTATTTATCTTCTTCCTTATCTTGATAAGAATTCTCTTCTTGTGAGTTATGTTCTTTATTCTGATAGGGATCTTCTTCATTCGAGTTTTTTTCCTTATTCTGATAGGAATCCTCTTTATCTGAGTCTTGTTCCTTACTTTGATAGGATTTCTCTTCTTCTTGTGTTTCATTCTGATAACAATTTTCTAGTTGGAGCCATAATTCTTTAGAAGATTTGCAATGTCTCATCTTTTCTTTGACTTGGTCTGACAATCCATCATGGATTGCTTTTAAGGCTACTGAATTGTTTCTACTTGCCTCCTTTGCAGTTTTGGTTTTTCTCTTTGAAGTAGTTAAGTTCCAGGGCTTACTTATTACCGAATCCCAAACTCAATATCCTCTTGACTTAAAATATCATTTCATTTTTTCCCTCCATGATAAATAATATGTTCCATCAAATAAGGGAGCTTCATTTGTGGAGATAGCAATATGTCGACCCATTTCTTCTGAATCTACCTTCAATGTTTAAACTGCGTTGAAGGAACCTGCTCTGATACCAATTGTTGAAATGGATACTTGACAGTAAGAGGGGGGGTGAATCAGTGTCACAAAACTTTGGACAATTTTCCACTTTTCACAAATTAACTGAACAACAAATATTTATTTCATTTTCTCAATCAATATATATAAAAGAATAAATACTTTATTTATTTATTTAACTTGAATGACTACATAAGATCAATATTTTAATTTCATCTTCAAACAATTATGAGAGACCCAACTCTTTCTTACAAAACCCAGCTTGTAGTTCTAAAATCCAACTGAGAAATGAGGAATCCAATCCTCATAATAAGTCCCAGCTTGTTGATCGCAGATCCAACTGAGATGTGAGGAATCCAATCCTCATACAAGACCCATCTTGTAAACAGGCACCAACTTGATAGAATGAACCTTCATTCAATCCATTATATATAAATATATATACTTCAACAAATTCAACTACACATCTTCTCACCATTCCTTCTTATTTATATAGTCTTCCAACTAGTGTGAATTTGAATCATTGTGTCTTTTGACATTTGAACCATTGTACCTTTTCATTTAAATGATAATATTAATCTTTAATTAATATCATTTATCCTTTTATCCTTTATTCATAATGCTCATGAATTAACTCTCTTTTAATCATGATTGTGTGTCGGTTCTTTTGTCTTCATGAGTTGATCACAGACTAGGGATGATT
Source organism: Picea abies (assembly GCA_900067695.1). NCBI lineage: Eukaryota > Viridiplantae > Streptophyta > Pinopsida > Pinales > Pinaceae > Picea > Picea abies. The sequence continues at coordinate 2,462 of CBVK0101559937.1, read as the reverse complement.
TTAAGGATGGAAATTTATTTTAAAATGTAGAAACCTTGGCGACTCTTACTACTCCTTCATATGCCAACTATAAATGTTGTTGGCAAATGTTTAACAGGTAGCATATGCTTGTCATTGATGGAAAGTACAACAGTAAAGATGGCAGGATAAGAAGGATAAAATCCCTTAGGGATCTGAGCGTGTGAGAAGCTTAGGAGAGATAGCACTGAGTGTGCATGTGAAGACTCTGCAGAGGTGTAGAAGTCCAAGAATCCCTTGGGGATTCGGAAGTGAAAGCTCAAGAGGAACAACGTCGAGGAGAACGCACGCAGCAAAGCTCAAGATACAGGAGTTCGCAGAGGAGAAGGAAGAAAAAGGTCGAGGCCATTAAGAACTTGTAATTCTTCCAAGGTTGGGAGGAAAGTGTGCAAAGCTCAGGAGGGAGCACAGCCGCCGTCAGATCGGCTGAAGAAGAAGATCTGGACCATTGGTTTCTACGTCCAGGAGGATCTCAGGAGAAGCCTACAGAAGGGAGAGATCGAGAGTCATTGGATCTCATTCAGAAATCCCGTCAGCCGTCAGATCAGACAAGAGCAGCATGAGGTTTACCATCAGGAAAAGCCAAGGTGAAATCCTGAAAGGAGGGTTGACTCATCGGGGTTTCACATATCGGGAATCCTGTGAGCCAATGCATTGAGGCATTCAAAAGCTCGAAACCCCAATGAGTGGTAAGACTGTGGTCATATAGGGGGAGGTCACATGGACCACGAGCTCAGCCGGAGGGCTCAAAAATCCCGGAAGCAGGAGGACCATCCATCTCAGGGGATTATGTGGACCGTTGATCCGACTCCATTGATCGGAGTTTCGAGGATTGAGAGTTGGAGATGTCAAAGAATATTGACATCAAGAATCCTGAAATCGCGATGTGTGAAATCCCGACTGAACCTAAACCGTCAGATCAAGATGTGATCTAGACCGTCGACCCGACTCACGTCAGTAGACCACGTCAGCTAGGAGCACGTGGCACAATCAGGTAATGACAAGTGTCAGACTGATTCAACATTTCAGGCACATGTAAGTCACGAATTAGAGTGACACGTGGCAGTATTCAACACGTGTCTCCACGTGTGACATCAGCAGATGGACACCACGTCGAAGTTTCGAGGATCGCGTGTTGGAAATTTCAAAGAAACAATGCAACAAAAATATCGATTTCTCGATATGAAAAATCCTGGCGCAATCTGAGCCGTCAAATCAAGATCACATCTGAACCGTTGATCGGAGTTTTGAGGATCGAGTGTTGAAGTTGTCAAAGAACATTGACATCAGGAATCCCAATTTCGTGATATGCGAATTCACGATTTAATCGCAGCCGTTGAATAGATATTAGATCTGGACCGTTGACATAACTCTGTATCGGAGTTTCACAGATCGTGACATCAAGAGGAATAGAAAACAAGGCAACAAGAATGTTGAAATCGCGATATGCGATATGGCGATTCAATCACAACCGTTAAATCAAGCTTGGATCTGGACTGTTGATGTAACTCCATATCGGAGTTTCGGGGATCGCGACTTGGAGAGGCAAGAACACAATGCAACAGGAATGCCAAAATGATGAAACCCGATTTAAAGGCAAAATTAATAAAGCTCATCCAATGGCGTAGATTAACCTGAAGCAGATCTGAGGGCTACTGTTGCACGACACAGTGAAACTGCTAGAAACGATTGATGGTTTCTACCAGAGGATGCGAAGACACTTCGAGATGACTGACAGAGGAGGTGAAGAGTCTCTGAGAGGAATGAAGATGTTTGTGGAGGCGATTGACAACTGATGAGCATTGAGGCCTGTAACTGAAATAGAGAAGGTGAGTTCGACTGTCACAGAGAAGACGAAGAGTCTCAAACTGCCAGAGAGGCTGAGGAATCTCAGTATAACATACAGTGATGCTGGACACGCAGGGCGAACCACCAGAGAATTTGAAGAGTCACGATGATGATCAGACAGAGCACTCGAGAGGTGGAGGATAACAGCGCGGAGTCAGCATGCAGAGGCATTGTGAACATTGCATGCACAAGGTGCACAGAAGATATAAATAGACGGTACAGAGAAGAGATTGGGTAGCTGTTGTTGTTGGAGTTTGTTTTGGTTGTTTTTGGTGAAGGTGATTCATGTGTGAAGAAGGATCAGAGTGAAGCAACTGAATAGCACAGAAGAGGAACTGTGCAAGTGAATGGACATGGCGCATAGAGCATAAAAAGTGGAAGAACATACAGTGCAAGAGATGTGTGCAGAAAGGAAATGAGACAGACAGAGCAACGAAATGCAGCAGAGCAGTGATGAGTCTGGTAAGCCATTGTTGAACATCATATCACTGTAATAAGTTTCAGTAGCAAATATTTATATTTCAGGGTGGTTGGGTGGAGCTAGGGAGGACTTGTGTCCTCAAAGGTTCAAGTGGGTGCTTGAACATAGGGAGTTG
>CBVK0101559861.1:0-12071 GCA_900067695.1 Picea abies | reverse complement strand
CTCCATAGACTTTTATACTAGCAATTGCTCCAAAAGGTGTAAAGGCATGTCAATGTTGTAAGAAGAGTTATTAAATATAAAAAGAAATAGTTAGATATATGAGGTTTAATGTTTTTTCAATATTCAATTCCACACGTCCTAAGACTTGTCAAGATAAGACATTGTATCCAAGAAAATGTGCAAAATAGTTTTTTCTTTTCTTTTTGCAAAACACTGACAAATGAAAAGTAAAGAGACACTTGATGTGAATGATAATTTAATTTGTTTTTTCAACACTAAACAATAGATAGCTTATCACAATTGTTTTTTTCAACTTTGAACATCTATGTTAGATATTTTTGGAGTAAGTTAACAAGTGGAAAAACTAGCTCCTATATTGTATTATTGTATCATGCCCAAAGATAGAATTTGAAGCATAGAATGTTCGCAAATGACATGTAGTGATAACAATGCCTTTTCATCATAACCATCTTTTAACTTGAATGTAATACATCCGATGTGGTACTCTCACCTTCTTAAACCTCTCTTGAACATTCGATGTGGTAATCTCTCACCTTCTTAAACCTCTCTTGAACCATGACAATGGAGTGTGGTAATCTCTCACCTTCTTAAACCTCTCTTGAACCATGACAATGGAGTTTGGCATGAATATTCAATATTCTAAACCCAAGGACATTGCTAACTCTTTTTTGACCCTCTTTGGATTTGGATTTACAATAGAGAGGGCCTCTAATCTATAGAGAGAAAATAATATATCACAAAGTCATAGGACAAGATAGTTCCTATTCCCTCAGTCATGTTCCCCTCCACTAGGTCTTCCTTGTCTCCTTTCATTGTAGGGACTTTCCTTTCAACTATCAAACAAACTAAGATCATAGGGTAGGGGACTGAGCTGCTCACTCCAAAGCCTCCTAGGATAGAGAAGGTATTTTCCCAACTTCTTCTAACTCCTCCAAATGCTACTACACATGTCACCCTTATGAATGAAAGACATTCAACTAGCTGAGATCATATAGGAATTGGTGTGATGGGTGATTTGTTTTCGACAAACAACCTTTTTTCTGTGATTTGCATGTGTAAATATGGCAAAGTCCATATCTTGAAGAGAGAGGATTGATTACATCGTACATATTCTTGTTTGTCGATGAAAGTGATATGTGAGTTGGGTTTATAATATCGTGAGATAGCTCAAACTCATAAGAGTAATGTAAATGGTTTGTAGGGACTCATTGAATTCTTAAAACCTAGACAATACTTTAGATGGAAGATGAGTTCATTACCACACTAGAAGGTTAAATAGAGGATTGCAAGGTTTCAATGAAGGGTTGGGATTATCCTAGCGAATTTAGAATCTTGCAACTTAAAATTCTATCTAGCAATTTTCTATTATCTTAAGAAGGCCTTGAATAACTGTTTTTTTCTTCTCATAAAAAAAAAAAAAAAAATTTGTGAAAAAACTGTGTCATCCTATACCATGGAGTGTGAGATTATCTTAAGAAGGCCTTGAATAACTGTTTTTTTCTTCTCATAAAAAAAAAAAAAAAAATTTGTGAAAAAACTGTGTCATCCTATACCATGGAGTGTGAGAAGTAGGCAAACTAACTCATTTGCAAAGCTGTCCTACCTAACCACTCTATAGATACATGAATTTGATCGTCATGTATCCCTACTCTTGATGTCATTGCCAAAGACTAAAGTTAAGCCACGTGGATACGCAAACAAAATTGAATAGCATACACTTAATTATGAGATAATAAATAAACAAAAATAATACATCAGGCACGTGAAGCAATGGAAGTGTCACTCTTCCCTCTACAGGATTTTAAAACATGTCAAAGAGACAACATTTCAATGGACGGTGCAAAAATGTTGCTGTACACAACACTGAAATATATCTTGCAAAAAGATTCCTGTACAGAACACTGAAATATATCTTGCAAAAAGGTTCCTGTACACAACAGAAACCATATAATAGAATATAACGCTCTCATTACAATGGATTATTTCTGCGTTGAGTATTCAACAATGTTGTATAGCAGCTTTTCCACTGGAATTTCTAAGTTGTTGGACTAAGAATCACATATCTAAACAAAATGGCTTGCTGGTTAGTAGAACACAGTTTGGATATTTCAAAATGATGAAGGACAGTTTATGTAAATTTAGCCATGTAGCCCGAGGATCTTGGATGCACTTAAAAGCACGATTTACAGCCATAAGAGAAGGTCAAACCCGTGTCTTCAAAAATTTCATTTATTGACATTTAGAATGGCAAAACGTGGTTCATACCAAACTCCAAAATAAATAAACAAAAACAAATTCCCTCCTGGTCCACAAAGTATTTAAAACTCTTATATTGATATGAATATGCTCTTAAGCTAGACTATATCTGTTACAATATCACATATTGTACTTCATTTATATTTTCTTTGCTTAGAACTATTGTTCATGCACTCATCAAGTTTATGTTCACTCTATTGAATTAAATTCCAGGTAAATGAGGTTATCCTACCATTTAGAACGTCCAACGGCTACTTCAAGTGCGTCTCCATTCACATTATTTGCTTGGACTTTTAATACACAAAGTTTACTATTTGCATGAGAAGTAGTGTAAGAAGTAGATTAACGACCAATGGTAGATAGATTCTAAATTTCTCAATTTTAATAAATTTTATGTGGAAGTTGAACAAAATTTGATCTCCACATACTGATAAAGGACAAATTAGAAATGGGAAGATGGTTTGTCCTACTAAAAAGGACATAAAAAAAAATTGGGATAAAAAAAATTGGGTTAGCGATGAACATGAGACATTAAGTTTCTAGTTTTACATACATATGTTCATTTTGTTATTTTTTTTAAATCATGGAAATCGGTAAGTGGTTAGAGTGATGTAGACCAAATTAATTGACTGTCACTATAACCCAAAGTATATCAAATAACTAGTAAAATAGATATACCAATAACTTAAGAAGGTCTAGAGTTCCAAAGACACTTTTCAATCTCACTTGCTCCCTCAAACACCAAAAATTCACAAAAGATTTGGACACATGAAGGTGTTGATGGCGGACAAGAGCTAAAAGATGGGACATGAAGCCCAAAAACACTTATCGTTACAACACTGTTGGGATATGTAACTCCCACTTGTCTTTACTCCCTCTCCCATTTTCTAGCACACCACCAGATCGAATGATACTCACTGATGTCTTATGAACGAAGTCGAAGGAAAGAAGGATCAACGCAATTTTGTATAGACTTGTCAACATCAATAATTAGTGTTGAACTCAGTTGCGGTTTTTCAGGACTAATCATGCTGAAGTAATTGCAGAGTTCACCCATATAAAGCCTTGAAGGACAACAATACCCTTGTCTTTATTGTTGATATGGGTAGACAATAAGAAGAAAAAAAGATGCAGTGAAGAAGATGTATGACATTCAAATGAAGAAAGTGAACACTTTAATGAGGTCGATGGTTTGAAGAAGGCATATGTGAGGCTGACCTCGGATTATGATGCCTTGGATGTAGCTGTGAACTATGAGGGGGTCATGGTCCTGAGAAGAGGAGATGGAAAAGGTCGCTAGGACCATTGTGGTGATTGGCAAGGAGCCCAAGGAAGTGAAGGGAAGTTTTTATACAACCTAGTTACATAGTTTTTTATTGCAGTTTGAATTGTTTTTTTAAACAAGTTGATAGAATGTTTGGAGATGGTAGGAAACATTATATGCTAATAGAGATTTCATAAATGTGATGGTCATAAATCATTGACCAAGGTTAAAATAAATGTGTTTTTTAATTAACTGGAGTTGTGAAGAGAAACATGTTGAGCCTCATCAACTCAATGTGTGATGTATTGTTAGATGTGACAAATTTGACAATTGCTTGTTTGGAAACTCCAAGAAGAATGAGTTAATGGTGGAACTCATAAATGTTTTGGAATTTGATACATTTACATTGAGTGTAGCTAACTCAATATGAATGTAGTGGTTTTGTGAGAATAAGCTACTCTAACAAATAGCAGGTGAATCCAAGACAATGAATTTAGGCTCACAGATGAAGATGAAAACTCCAAACATGCGAACAACTACAGAGAAAGAAGATGATATTATTCTTGTTGACGATTTGAAGTCTTGCTTGGTAACATTTTGTGATGTAAAATTATTCCTTAGTCTGCTTTATAAAGGGAAGTTGTTGGAATGATAAGCAGGAATAACAAGGATGTCGTTCTAGTTAAAGTACAGAGATTAGTCGAAGGGATTTTGGTGACAGTGGAAGTCGTGTGGAAGCAAAAAAAGTGTGGAAGTAGCAAGATGATTGAGGACAAACGAAGTAAATTGTGTGAATTGAATTGAGTTTAATAAAACACACTCATGACCATATGTTAATGTGAGTCACACATTGTTTTATAGCAATTCTATGGTGTAATGTTTATTGATTTGATGTATTGGTCTTTGAAATGTTTGATTATGTACTTGGTATCTCCATTGATGGAGTATGTAATGTATGTCCCTGTATCTATGTAACATGTAAAGTGCATATCGCTATAAGACCTGACTAGACATGCATACCCCTTTGTCATGTATCCCTATTGATTTGTAGTGCAAAAACCTCTACTATAGAGTTCGTTAACACCTAGAGTAAGCCACATCATGGGTCAAATGCATCATGCTCTATGAGTGGACTCTAGGAGGTGCCTAGAAACCATGAGTTTTACATTCATGGGGAGTTCATAAAAAAGTTGAATGAACCATGTACCTGAAGGACATTCTACTAAACCGACGGTTGCAGTGGCTGATGGCCCATGCATTCCACTGGATGGTAGTATCTTTATATGGATATCCGCACTTTGATGATGCATGATCGAGGTGTAAAGAGAAAGTACCAGGTTGGACCAAACATAGACTTTGTTGATAAGGAGATGTTTTGATTCATAGGACTTAGTGATGATGAAAACTTGACATGATGATGCTTCCATTTAGAAGACTTGGTGATGATGAAGACCTGACGTGACTATGGTAAAGAGAAGTGGGAAGTGTTAGGATATGTAACTCTCACTTATCTTTAGTATGATCATATTTAATTGTTGAGTTTATTGGTCATTATTAAGTAGAATTTTAGTCTCTACTAGAATGAGTATGTTCCTAACTTTTAAAAATTGTAGAAACCTAATTAATTTGAGAAATTCTTTCCAACTAAAAAGTTCAACACAATTTTGATGTGAAATAATAATGTTTACTCTCCCTCTCCCTCTCCCTCTCCCTCTCCCTCTCCCCAATAAACACCCCATCCTTTCATCCTTCGGATTATTATGTATGTAATAATGATTCATTGGGGCTCGCTGTCGCTAGTCTAAATCTCTAAAGAGACCACTATGATGTTTAACCAGAGAAAGAGACGCTATTCAAAAATCTCTCGTGGCATCTATATGGTATCTATGGTATTACGAAATGCCTGTTTCGGTATCTATGGTCAAAGTCTTATTAGGAATTGGCATCTGGATGGGGAGAGTGAAAGACATGCTTGCCCAGTTCAACGATCTTGGCGATTATCCCTTGCCTTCGGAATTTGAATTTGGATGTGGATGGGAAGAGTGAAAGATCTACTTTTGGGGATTATTTCTTGTCTTCGGAATTTGAATCTGGATGAGAAGAGTGAAAGATCTACTTTTTCCTGTCAGTTCGTTATTATGGTCCCTTGCCTTCAATATTAATAGTATGCCAATTAGCTATTATGATCCATTGCTTTCAATATTAATAGTGCAGATTCTGTTACGGAAAAGACCACTTTCCCATAAGGTGTGGGATAAAGTATCGGTTTCCCCGCAGGCATCGAGTTATAAAAGTGGAGCTAATCTTTCATCGCCATACATTGGTTTGTTATTGTGGTTACCTGTTTCTGTTTTTCAGGAGAATATACTTTACTAGCCATATTATTTCCGCACACCCAGTCCCATCCAGGCTAAGTAAACATCTTTATATTATTTCACAGTACATACAATGAATGACAACGGTCTTATGTAAATGACAGAGTTCGCAACATAAGGGCACAATCAAGCCAAAACCGGGAATGTGTGGGTCAAAGTTTTGACCTAAACATTCCCTATTTTGGGATCGAATTTTCGTATTGTTTAGGCCAGTTGGGCCGAATTTGGTAATTATGCTTCGACCCACACATTCCCTGTTTTGGAATCGAATTTTCGTATTGTTTAAGACCGTTTGAACGAATTCGGTAACTATGCTTTGACCCAGATATTCTCTGTTTTGGAATCGAATTTTCGTATTGTTTAGGCCAGTTCGGCCGAATTTGGTAACTATTCTTTGACCCACACATTCTCGGTTTTGGCTTGATTGTGCCCTTATGTTGCGAACTCTGTCGTTTACATAAGACCGTTGTCATTCATTGTATGTACTGTGAAATCGTTTACATAAGACCGTTGTCATTCATTGTATGTACTGTGAAATCGTTTACATAAGACCGTTGTCATTCATTGTCGTTTACATAAGACCGTTGTCATTCATTGTATGTACATATGAACTACCAAGATGTTTACTTAGCCTGTTTCTGTTTCTCCTGAAAACAGAAACAGGTAACCACAATAACAAACCAATAGATCTTTCACTCTTCCCATCCAAATCCAAATTCAAATTCCGAAGGCAAGGGATAATCGCCAATATCGCTGAACTGGGGAAGCATGTCTTTCACTCTCCCCATCCAGATGCCAATTCCTAATAAGACTTTGACCGATTGTGATACCAAGCGAGAGATACCGAAACAGGAATTTCGTAATACCAGAGATACCATATAGATGCCACGAGAGCTTTCTGAATAGCGTCTCTTTCTCTGGTTAAACATCATAGTGGTCGCTTTAGAGATTTAGAATAGCGACAACGAGCCCCAATGAATCATTATTACATACATAATAATCCGAAGTAGGAAAGGATGGGGTGTTTATTGTTTATTGGGGAGTGGGAGTGGGAGTGGGAGTGGGAGTGTAAATATTATTATTTCACACCAAAATTGTGTTGAACATTTTAGTTGGAAAGAATTTCTCAAATTAATTAGGTTTCCACAATTTCCAAAAGTTAGGAACATACTCATTCTAGTAGAGACTAAAACTCTACTTAATAATGACCAATAAACTTAACAATTAAATATGATCACACTAAAGATAAGTGAGAGTTACACATCCCAACACTCCCCACTTCTCTTTACCATAGTCACATCATGTCTTCATCATCACCAAGTCTTTTAAATGGAAGCATCATCACATCAAGTTTTCATCATCGCTAAGTCCTATGAATCGAAACATCTCCTTATCAACAAAGTCTATGTCTGGTCCAACCTAGTACTTTCTCTTTGCACCTTGATCGTGCATCATCAAAGTGCAAAAGTCCATATAAAGATACTACCATCCAGTGGAATGCATGGGTCATCAGCCACAACTGTCGGTTTAGTAGAATGTACTTCAGGTACATGGTTCATTCAACTTTTTTATGAACTCCCCATGAATGTAAAACTCATGGTTTCTAGGCACCTCCTAGAGTCCACTCATAGAGCATGCATTTGACCCATGATGTGGCTTACTCTAGGTGTTAACGAACTCTATAATGGTTCATTCAACTTTTTTATGAACTCCCCATGAATGTAAAACTCATGGTTTCTAGGCACCTCCTAGAGTCCACTCATAGAGCATGCATTTGACCCATGATGTGGCTTACTCTAGGTGTTAACGAACTCTATAATAGAGGTTTTTGCACTACAAATCAATAGGGATACATGACAAAGGGGTATGTATGCCTAGTCAAGTCTTATAGAGATATGCCCTTTACATGTTACATAGATACAAGGACATACATTACATACTCCATCAATGGAGATACCAAGTACATAATCAAACATTTCAAAGACCAATACAACAAATCAATAAACATTACTCCATAGAATCACTATAAAACAATGTGTGACTCACATTAACATATGGTCATGCGTGTGTTTTATTAAACTCAATTCAATTCACACAATTTACTTTGTTTGTCCGCAATCATCCTGCTACTTCCGCACTTTTGTTTCTTCCACACAACTTCCACTGTCACCAAAATCCCTTCGACTAATCTCTCTACTTTAACTAGAACGACATCCTTGTTATTCCTACTTATCATTCCAACAACCTCCCTTTATAAAGCAGACTAAGGAATAATTTGACATCACAACATGTTACCAAGCAAGACTTCAAATCATCAACAAGAATAATATCATCTTCTTCTTCTGTAGTTGTTCACATGTTTGGAGTTTTCATCTTCATCTGTGACCCTCAATTCATTGTATTGGATTCACCTGCTATTTGTTAGAGTAGCTTATTCTAACAAAACCACTACATTCATATTGATTTAGCTACACTCAATGTAAATGCATCAAATTCCAAAACATTTATGAGTTCCACCATTAACTCATTCTTCTTTGAGTTTCCAAACAAGCAATTGTCAAATTCATCGCATCTAACATTACATCACACATTGAGTTGATGAGGCTCAACATGTTTCTCTTCACAACTCCAAATAATTAAAAAACATATTTAATTTAACCTTGGTCAATGATTTCTCACCATCACATTTATGAAATCTCTATTAGCATATAAGTTTCCCTACCATCTCCAAACATTATATCAACTTGTTTAACAAAACAATTCAAACTGCAATAAAAAAACTATGTAACTAGGTTGTATAAAAACNNNNTTCCTTGGGCTCCTTGCCAATCATCACAATGGTCTTAGCGACCTTTTCCATCTCCTCTTCTCAGGACCATGACCCGCTCCTAGTTCACAGCTACATACAAGGCATCATAATCCAAGGTCAGCCTCACATATGCCTTCTTCAAACCATTGGCCTCATTAAAGTGTTCACTTTCTTCATTTGAATGTCATACATCTTCTTCACTGCATCTTTTTTTCTTCTTATTGTCTACCCATATCAACAATAAAGACAAGGGTATTGTTGTCCTTCAAGGCTCTATATGGGTGAGCTCTGCAATTACTTCAGCATGATTAGTCCTGAAAAAATGCAACTGAGTTCGACACTAATTATTGATGTTGACAAGTCTATACAAAATTGCGTTGATCCTTCTTTCCTTCGACTTCGTTCATAAGACATCAGTGAGTATCATTCGATCTGGTGGTGTGCTAGAAAATGGGAGAGGGAGTAAAGACAATTGGGAGTTACATATCCCAACAATGTTGTAACAATAAGTGTTTTTGGGCTTCCTGTCCCATCTTTTAGCTCTTGTCTGCCATCAACACCTTCATGTGTCCAAATCTTTTATGAATTTTTGGTGTTTGAGGGAGCAAGTAGGATCTCAAAAGTGTCTTTGGAACTCTAGCCCTTGTTAAGTTATTGGTATATCTATTTTACTAGTTATTGGATATACTTTGGGTTATAGTGGCAGTCTACATCACTCTAACCACTTACCAATTTCCATGATTTAAAAAAATTAACAAAATCAACATATGTATGTAAAACTAGAAACTTAATGTCTAATGAAAGGAGACAAGGGAGACCTAGTGGAGGGGAACATGAGTGAGGGAAGTAGGAACCGTCTTGTCCTATGACTTTGTGATATATTATTTTCTCTCTCTATAGAATAGAGGTCCTCTCTATTGTAAATCCAAATCCAAAGAGAGTCAAAAAAGAGTTAGCAATGTCCTTGGGTGTAGAATATTGAATATTCATGCCAGACTCCATTGTCATGGTTCAAGAGAGGTTTAAGAAGGTGAGAGATTACCACATTGAATGTTCAAGAGAGGTTTAAGAAGGTGAGAGTACCACATCGGATGTATTACATTCAAGTTAAAATATGGTTATGATGAAAAGACATTGTTATCACTTCATGTCATTTGTGAACATTCTATGCTTCAAATTCTATCTTTGGGCATGATACAATAATAAAATATAGGAGCTAGTTTTTCCACTTGTTAACTTACTCCTAAAATATCTAACATAGATGTTCAAAGTTGAAAAAAGCGATTGTGATAATATACCTATTGTTTAGTGTTGAACAAACAAATTAAATTATCATTCACGTCAACTGTCTCTTTACTTTTCATTTGTCAGTGTTTTGCAAAAAGAAAAGAAAAAACTATTTTGCACATTTTCTTGGATACAATGTCTTGTCTTGACAAGCCTTAGGATGTGTGGAATTGAATATTGAAAAATTATTAAACCTCGTATATATAACTATTTCCTTTTATATTTAATAACTCTTCTTACAACATTGACATGCCTTTACACCTTTTGGAGCAATTGCTAGTATAAAAGTCTATGGAGACATTTAACAAAATAGATTATATAGAACTCTATGAAGAGATGGACACTAGGTTATGTATTCACCATCAACACACACACACACACACACACACACACACACACTGTGTGTGTGTGGATGGTGGATAAAGTGGAAATGAGGTGAGTAGGAATGCACACCTGTAAGAATGCATGCACATTTCTAGGAACGTGCATGCATTCCTGATGTGATAGGTTTGGAAAACCCCAAACCTCCACATGTGCCATGTAGGCATGTTCCCAAGAACATGTGAAAATTCCTAGGAATGCGTGCACATTCCCAAGAACTCGTGTGCATTCCTGTCATGCCCTTTAAAGGGCCCACAAGCATGATTTGTGGCCATTTGGACCACACCATGCCTAGTGATTAAGAAAATCAAATAAGGGGGAGACTTGGAAGCATCTAGAAGATTGAACAACGTCTCCAGCTCAAGCCTGGTATGCTTAAGCATCTTGTTTATGTATAGATCCAATGGCATATTAAAAATAATCAAAATTAATCCCAGTCTCAACTTAGTGAACTAAAAAATGAATTCGTGATAGAATTTCACACCACCTAGGAAGATTTTGAGCTCAATCATAAAATGTGGTAAGGCCACTTCAAGAGGGAATCTACACTGTGAGGATCGAGCTTGAAGCCCTCTACTAAAAATAAGAAACCCAAATAAGAAATATATGGGTTCCCAAAAATATACTTTTAAGCTTTACTTGGAGTTTATTCTTGTGTAAGATGTCCAACGCTTGGTGAACATGTTGGAAAAGATCATCTCGTGTACTACTGGAGATAATAATATCATCAAGATAGAGAATGAAAAACAACCTTATATGGGGGTGAAATAGATCATTGATGGGTGTCATAAAAGTAGTTGGAGAATTGGTGATCCAAAGGGCATAATCAACAACCTCTCAAAGAAGTAAAACTTGGTCCTGAATGTTGTTTTATAGGAGTTAGATTCCTTCATTCACACCTAGTGGTAACTTGATTGGAAAAGATCATCTCGTGTACTACTGGAGATAAGAATATCATCACGATAGAGAATGAAAAACAACCTTATATGGGGGTGAAATAGATCATTGATGGGTGTCATAAAAGTAGTTGGAGAATTGGTGATCCAAAGGGCATAATCAACAACCTCTCAAAGAAGTAAAACTTGGTCCTGAATGTTGTTTTATAGGAGTTAGATTCCTTCATTCACACCTAGTGGTAACTTGATGTCAAATCCATCTTGGTAAAATTGTAGGCTCCAACCAAATGGTCTACAGAATTCTCAATATGAGGCAATGGATATCTACTTTTATAGTGACCTTATTTATTTCCTATTAGTATGTGACCAAGCACCAGTCTTGTGACTCCTTATCTGTAATTATAAATGCTAGTGACTCACATGGTGAGGTGCTAGGTTTGATTTTACTATTGGTAAGAAGTTCTTGAATTTGTATGTTAATAAGTAAGTGGGTGTGTTGGGAAGGGAGGCATCAAAGACTAAATGAATTTCATGTTATATTTGTTGTGGAGGGGGATATCCTTGGGGTTTAGTAAAAATATCATTATAATATATGAGAAGAGGTGTAAGCGAGTCTGTAGATTGAGTAGTTTGATCAATTTAGACTTGTGGATGACAAAAACATGTAATAATTTATGGAGTTCCACTTCTCAGACGATGTCATTGTCGAAGAGAGGTGTTATTTTAGGTGTGGCTAAGGAATGAAAGTGATATTTGTGGCTATATTTAGTGAGGATGTTAGA